>CM023360.1:38803016-38954291 GCA_013282895.1 Eriosoma lanigerum
ATGATAAATTTAAACTTATTTACTAATTATGACTAACTAAAGAAATAAAATCTTAATATTACAAATTATATTTATAACAAATATGTTTAATTACTTACCCTTATCATACGAATTTCAATCGAAAGACTGAATTAATTTTTTTAAGGAAATTCATATAATCTTCTATTATCTATACGATCAATATTTTCATCCTTTCAACTATTCTGTTATTCTCGTATAGTCGTATTTAACATGCTGAATCAGTTCAACTAGGGTCCGCGGGGTCGTAATGCCCGTTACTCAATGGTGAGTACCCTTGCGGGAACTTTATAATATATATTGAAATTTAAAAAAAAAAAAAACATAAATACTAGTTATATTATCCACATACTTACACTTGATTTACAGAAATACTGTGTCTAACAAAGATTAAAATCATTTTGAAGTTTGTCAGCACGTAATTTTAATTTAATGATAAATTTAAACTTATTTACTAATTATGACTAACTAAAGAAATATAATCTTAATATTACAAATTATATTTATAACAAAAATGTTTAATTACTTACCCTTATCATACGAATTTCAATCGAAAGACTGAATTTTTTTTCAGGAAGTTCATATAATTTTTCATTATCTATATGTTCAATATTACCTACCCTTTACATATAATTATATAAGTAATTTAAATTTATTAATTATTATTTATAACTAACTTATACACAAACATATACTCGGTTTGCAAAAAAGTGTAGTAGATTATTTACTATATATCCAACTACATTATAATCATTTTGAAATTTGTCTGTGCGTAATTTTAATTGAATGATAAATTTAACCTATTTATTGATTATGACTAAGTTTTTCTTATTATTCGACTCCTAGTGGCTGGTAGCTATAGACTATATTTTTTTGGGCTTGGTGGCTTCTGGACTTTGAAGCTTCATGGCCAGAATTCTCTTATGATGTCCAATCATTTATTATTTAGTTAGCTATTATAATATAATTAAATGAGTGGAGTGTGGTAGGCTGTGATGAGTAATAAGTTTCCTAATTGAAAATATAATCTGGTAGACACATGAGTGTTTTGAATACATTTTTGAGAATATTGCACTTTTTGAGGAATTTTAAAGAAAATTATTTTAATCAGGGCATGTGATATACGATGCCAAAGAGCCAAACTTTTAATAATTATAAGGATGGTCTGTGAATATACTACACATCAAGGGAACCACTCATTGCAGATCAAATGGGTTCCTAGCTATCGCATGTACTGAAAGAATTCAGTATCATTACTTAGTAATAATGTATAATATCATATTTCAAAAATAGCATGTTATTTGTCATACAATAAATCTAAAACGATTATAATATGTTGAATGGAGTTTAGTGCAGTTCGTTTCGAAGATCTCGAAAACTTATTAATGGATTATGGATAACACTGTAACAGAAACTTATTTTGATCTATAAAATTGATAGGCGTTAAAGAAAGTAGGAGTCGAAGCTATAGTGAAGTATTCATTGCGGTGTATATATAATTTTTAAAAAATCCCGTGGTGAAAGTGGTACTGTTATGATGAACTAAGTAGTTATCTGCAAAAATAGATAGAAAATGTATTGAACTACAGTATCTCGAATACAACAAAAAAAAAAAAAACTTTATAAGAGATTAATTAAGTTAATCTTTATAAATTATTGTTGTTATTATTAAAACATAATATTATCTAGTGAAAAATAATATAACAGTAACAAGGTAGGCATTTCCCCTTTAAGTGCACTTCGTTAGACTCGCCGTAAAATGACAAAAATGTCCAAAATTGGAAGATACGTATATCAGTCGAAGTAATAACTTCCAACTATTGTTTTTATTCACGAAAAAAAAAATTAATATAAATAATGATGTGCAAGTATATTTATAATATAGGAAATGCAATTATTTTATTTTATAATATTATATATGGTATTAAGTTTCCCAGCATTGACATCCATATTCAAAAATCTACGAGGGGGGAATGACATATATTTATCCTTAGTCTATAATAGACAGGTATAAAAATTAATAATATATTGTATATTGGTTGCAATTTATTATAAAATAATATTATTTTAAAATTTCATGGAGAGTTGTATACCCTGACCCTCTGCAATAGACGCCCATGTTTTTCAGTGTACAAAAATATGCTGACTGATAACCATCGTTTATTTGTATTTGAAAATGTATTAACATCTCTAATTGTTAATTCGTAAACATTATTCATATTATCTATATTATTCCTATTTTTAATTTAATTAATAAATCAGTGTTTTATTTGTTTATTTTATTATTTTAAATAAACAGGCAATTTTGAAGCAATTCAACATTAAAGAATATAATTAGGTATTCATGAACCTAACCTGTACGAGATAAACTAAAATTAATATAAACTATAAATAAACTATGCCAAAAAAGTATGCTTTTATATTAAATAAATACCACTAATTATGTAAATTAATTTTGCAATTATTTATTTTTTAAAATTGCAATAAATGGTAAATTTATTTAATATAAATATAATATACTAAAATCTACACAGTGTCGAATTGGCTAAAATGGTCTACTGTGCAATTTAACTTTATAGATCCACTAAATATTCTCTTTCTTTACACGTTGAATATACCAAATTTCCCTCCTTATTATTAATTTTAATGTATTACCTATCAAAAAATATAAATATTATTATTTATAATATATTTTCTTAAAATTTTTAATTCCATTCAATTTCATATCAATTTAAAAATGGCTGACACAATTAAGGGTCTATCATACGCACGTCTACACTATAGACATAGATAATAATAGATAAAACCCTATCTATGCATATAAAATAAAGGTTTTAGTACATATTTCAGTAATTTTAAGCGCATTGATAGTAAACTTGCGGACCCTAATAGTGACTTATATCTAAGAGGTTGATAGAAGGATGAAGAAATAGAAAGTTATATAAAGATTTATGAATGGCATATAAATGGACGAAATGTAGCAGGAGATCGAGATCTATGGAGATGTAGGACTCGAGTGGCCGACTTTTTATATTTGGATGGTAAGGCGAATAAAAAGGACAATAATATGCGCGGAAATATAAATGTGCAATAATTACTTTAGGTTTTCAATATAATTCTGTAATCCCTGCCATCGCCTTGCTTCCTGATGATTGTGCCCAGAGAGATACTCTTTTTCTTTAGTTTAATAACTAAATACGTAATAGTAATACAATGATATGAGTAATTATGTGTAAAAGTTACGTATAGATGCGCATTCGTGTACGTCTCTGGGCGCAGTGAGATAATCGGACAATGGGTCTTGTTTGTTGACAAATTTTGTTTTAAAATTACATTGCGAAGAGACCATTGTGAGCCAGAATAGTAATAATTATTAATTTGTTTATTCATCACCATGGAACATAATAAAATAATATTAAATGGCCATCTATTTTATCTAATGTAATGAATTGCCCTGATAATATATGTTATTTATTAATATAATATATGATGTAGGAAAATCTGTATCAATCTTAGCGTATGCGGATGATATAGTATTATCGTAGATCGTAATACTTGGAGAAACTGAAGACGATATAAAACTAGCAGCAGAGGAATTAATACGAAGTGCCAAGACAATAGGATTTGAAATAAATGAAAACAAAACCAAGTATATGTCATATATGTGTATAACAAGAGAACAACCACAAATACATCAGACAAGGAATATACAGATTGGAGAGTACACATTTGAAAAAGTACATAGTTTTAAATATATTGATATAGAACTCAACAACCAAAACAACAATTACGAAGCAGAGTTGTTATAAAACATGTTTTTATTAAAATCACAGTTTAAAACTGATTTTTAGTTTTAAACAAAATTTTTTATGTTTAAAACATTTTTTTTTTGCAACATAATTATTTATGTGTAAAACGTTTAAAACATGTTTTATATTGTTTAAAACATGGATATTTTTATAGCTATACGTAATACGTCCACACAGGACACTGAACAGTGGATAGTAATCAGTAAATTGTTCATAATTAAAAATAAAATTATGTTAAATATAATAAATATAATAGCTAGCTGCTAAGCATTTACAATTTATAGTTGCTCTGTATTCGCCTTTTATCAGAATTCACTATTCAGAGTTAAATATGTAACCGAAATATGGTTTCATCGTGTTAATGTGTTGCGGCAATAATTCTTTAGAATTTGAGATAATATATATAGGTACATTATACAAAAAATATTATTCATAATATATAATATATTGTATTTATAATATTCTGTGTATTATATATTTATATTATTTTATGATATATATGAATATAATATTATAGCATTGCTAATAGTATAATAAGTACAACGAAATTTTGAATATATACTTGTGTACAATATTGTATTATGTATATACCATTATCTTCCGATAAATTTTTTTATACCGTACACACCAATCAATACACAAATACTGATAAGTATTTCAAAAACTAACCAAACTTTATTAAACTTCTTAACTTGTAATTCCTAAGTATTGTTTTTTAAGACTATACATATATTATTTTAAAAAATTTTATTCTTTCACAATTAAATGAAAAACGAGAAAATATAAATTAATATCGTTAAAATGTTTTTTTGAAGAAATATGTATAATTAAAATTTTAAATCGTAAATTGTTATTTTATACCTTTGTATTTTTATCAATAAAATTCTCTAGCTATGCCTGTTAATAATATTATAATACAAACCCATCAGTTAATATGTTAATAGAGTCGGAGAAAAATTATAAGTTTTACGTATGAAAATTAGTTAAATTTATAATATGATATACAGATAGGTAGGTATCAATATATTATTGTAATTTATAAAGAATTATTGTATTTATATTATAAGTAATTTATGATTCATTTTTTTATTTATATAGGTATACCTATATAATATTTATTATTAAAAAGTATAACTATTATGCACGTAGTATAGTGTAGTACGTTGTACAATATACATATGGAAACGGAACAGTTTTTACAGTATTTAATTAACATTCAAAGTTATGGATAAGTTTAGCTATGTATAGATATTTTAAAATTTAAATATAGCTTAATATTTTGACTATACCCATTACCAAATATAATTTAACTTAGCTTACCTCGACGAGCAAACAGCTAGACCGTCTTCTATTACAAATTACGTTACACGAATATACAATAAATACAATTCTAATTCAATAACTTTATGTAGCATTGTTAATAAAAAAATAAATGATTGAAAAACATATTATACGAGTATAGTTTACAAAACTTAAAAGCCTATCTGATTGAAATATGTTTGTTTGAATTTGATATCGGCAAGTATTATATAAGCCAACATAATAAATGCATAACATTTAACAGATGATTTATAATACTATTATAATTTATAATTACTATAAAATGCTATATAAATAATAAAATACAATTATGATAAATAAAAAATAAAAAAAATTGAAAATATTTTATGACTAAATATTTTTTAAAAATCTAACTTTTTTTTTTAGTGGAGATTCTCAAATGATATATATTTTTATTAATTCATTAAATGCCATTAATAAACGTATAATTAAACTAAACAAAATCATTCTTTTTTGCACGATTTTAATTTTTGATTAATTATTTTGTATTTTATGCTAAACACAAAAATGTAAAAACAAATCTTACTGGACTGAATTCAATTAATTAACAATCAAAGAAAAAAATATTATATTGAAAAAGTTAGGCCAAAACCGTTATTAGTTATTGTTAAAATAGTAAAATGTATTATTAATTAGTACTATAATTATAAAAATTAGTATTATTAATATACTGTGAAAAATTTACAACTCGTGTTGACAGATGGTGGTAACTAACTAGCTGTAGTTAATGGAAAACGAAGTTCAGTAAACTATAATTAATAAAAAAATTAAAAACTTATCTACGATCAACTATGATTAATGATCGATTAAGTGGATTAGCAATAATTGAAATTGAACATGAATTGGCGCTTGGCAAAACAATAGTTAAAATGATAGTCACTAGAAAATCTCTTTTAAATGCATAAATCTACAAAGATAGTTTTTTTTTTTTTTTTTTCTGATGTCTGAAAACATTTACTTAGGTAGAAATAATGGTCGAATTATCAAAAAAAAAGATATGCTTTTGGTTTCAAATTGCTTCTTTTTTGTACTTTATTTAGCTCATTTTTAGAATTTCTCAAAAGTGTATTCTTAGGAGAAGAAAATTTACCAAAAAAATGATTGGAAAATGCGAAATTCATGGAAACCGATTTTGACGACTTGTATTTCAAATATTTTAATGATAACTAATGCAATTTTTAATGTAGGGACTTCAAAATTTTTTAAATTTTTTCATAGTCTTCATACGTGTTAACATTTTAGAATGGATAGGTTGATTCTCTGACTAAATATAGAGTTTAGAAATGTATCCAAAAATGTAATTTCTTTTAGAAAAACGTTTAAAATTACCTGCAATTATGGGTTTAACAGTTTGACAATTTTATAAAAACGAATATTTACCATTTATATTGGTAACCTAACCTAACCATTTTACTATTTAACCTATTTATAAATTTTTTTGAAAATTGTAAGTTAGAATTTTTTTATAAGCTTCTATAGTTAGAATATTTAAATATTTTTTATGATTTTATTTGAAGTTTTTATGCATCAATATTTTGATTCTTTATATTTTAAGCTGAAACTTTGATGTATGTTTTATGACATACTCTTGAAAAATATTGTAAACATTTTTGAAAATCTTATTTATTTTTTTTTAAACACCTTCAAAATTTAACATATCCCATTGATGATTGATTTTTTTAGTTTTAAAAGTCTGAAAATCGGATTTAGTATTTTTTTTACCTAGCTCATTTTTCGAAATACCAAGTGTCCCTTGAGATATGAAAAAGTACCAACAATTTATTTATAATCGGCAAAATTTACTGAGTTGCTGTGAATTTGGTTTTAAATACTTTGGGATATTTAATGCGGTTTTGAACGTAGGAACTTATAAATTATTTTGAGTACTGCACCAATTAAAATATGTATTCTGCATATGAGAATACATTTTTTTATGATCGAAGACAATTTTCTCGGGTAGAAATTTTGAAAATTAACTAAATAAAAAAATCCAGGTAAACGCGTAGGTTTAGTTTAAAACGTTAAAATGGATTATCATTAAAACTGCAGATTAAGTTTCGCTCAAAAACGTATTTTCGAATGAAACATCATTGCATTCAAATCTTAATTATAATAAATCACTAATTTCTTCCCGCTATTTTTAATATTCTAATTGTTCCAAATTAAATTTTGGTATTAAAAAAATTACAATTTGCTTCAATATTAATATTAATACTAAATACTTAATACTAATATTAATACTTATTTATTAAAAAAATCTTCCCGTTTATCTCGCAGGTAGTATCTGGATTATAATTTATAATATTTAACAACATATGACATTTAATTGATAAAAGTAATTAGTATCTAATTTACGATCAGAATTGTTTTTTGAACGTAATAATAATAAAAAAAACATCTTTGTAGAAACAATACATTCCTCGTTCCGCTCAGAATTTAAAAAGTATCGGAAAAAAAATTGAAAAAAAGGCCAACGACACGCAGTGTTCCCAAGCGGTCACCCATCCAAGTACTAACTACGCCCGACGTTGCTTAACTTCAGTGATCGGACGAGAACTGGTGTATTCAACGTGGTATGGTCGTTGGCGTTTACTGTGTGGAAATTTTAGGTATTTAATATATCAATTTTTAATAATAAATATTTAACAAAACACAATAACAAGCCAACCTCGATAGTAACCTCTATAGTTGGAAGTATATGACTTATAAAAAAGAAATTAAAATGTTTTACACAGTTACACATGACGTCTTATGTTACAGGCGGAACATTAGTCTAGTATCTACCATACTTTTTAACATAGTAGCTGATAATCATCCTATAATATGGCATATAGTTCACAAATTATAGGTACCCTAGCCTAGTCTATAAACTGATGACGTAAAATTATTGAAATAATTAAACATAGATAAGTACAAATGAACAATTTATTACAATATTACAATGAGATTTAAATAATATAAAATAATGTTTAATATTTACCGTTAAATAATATTAATTAAGTGTTATACTTAGTATGTACCATAGTTTATAAATAATTTTTATTACCTTGTTACTATTTAACTGATAAAATTGAATTTACAAAGATCTTGATTCGATTTTTAATTAAACTTTTCCAACCACATGGCATAATCGGCTAATTTTTCGAATTTATCAATGGTTTTTTTTAAGGATAGAATATATGTAACGAAAAGTAGTTGAAAAACTGAAGAATTCACGGAAAATGTAATTTTAACAAGATTACTTTTAAATATTTACTCAGATATTTTACATAAGAGAAAAATTTGTGTAACTGTTACATTGCTTTTATGACTACACATAGCACTTTTAAACTTTTCCAAAAATGTAATTTTTTTTCTCAATTATATTCATTATAATTTGTTATTTTGTATTTTACGGTTTTAATATTTAATAGGCACATAAACATATGTTAATTAACTCAATTATAAAAATCTTTACTTGACAGTCCCAATTTATTTTAATGAATATTTGAATTTGAAATTTTGAGTAAAATTGAAGAAATATGATACTTTTATTATATATATTTGTATGCTATAACATGATGCCATATCTATATATCTTATATAGTTATATAGCATAAATAATACGTAGATTTTAATTACACAAAGCTGAAAAATTAATATGTGTTTTTTGACATACCTACTCCTGAATACGCATATAAAAAATTTTAAATTGAAATGTCTTTAAAAGCATCGTAATTTAAAATTCCCCCGGTCAACTATAAAAGTTAATTTTTAAATTATCGTAAATTGACGCATTTGAAGGTGAACACATAATTTTGACTAAACCCTTATATAAAACCCTTATTATTTAATCATTATTATTTATTACAATAAAACATTTTATATTCATATTATATAATTTTTTCACTTAATTGTAGCACGAAAATTAATCAATTTATATGAAATTGAATATCATCCTTTGAATTCTCTCCAAGCTTCTAAATCTATTTTGAAGTGTTCATCGCAATTCCATTTGATCGAAGAAAACCTTTAATAAATGTAACGCGACACGAAATTATTGATTAATTTACATAAAATTAAAATATACATCTCAATATCCCATTAAGTGATTTTCATTATTAATCATTTAATAAATTTCCAATGATAAGAGAAAATAAATATTTCCAAATATTAAGTCCAAATTAAGTTAAGTTTTTTAAATTTGGACATTGGTGCCGAACAAATACTTCAGATTGTTCAATTGAACTTCTTTAAAAAAGGTGTTCTTAAGAAATAAACTATCTTCAAATTTGCCCATATTGTTTGAACATTAATGCTAATATTAAAATATAAAAAATTGGGAAAACATAGGGGTAGATGGGTATCAAATTTAACAAATTGAACTGCATGTTGTAGTTGTAGTTGTAAAATGTTTTAAAATGTCACTGAATTTGGATTTTCAAAACTAAATTTATAAATAATCAAGCCTATACATATACACGTATTAATAACATAACAATTTATTTTACAAAAATAAATCGTTTTAAACAATTGTTGTCAAAGATCAACATTTATATACATACTCGTGCTGACTTTTGAAAACATCCAATGGCAAAGTTTTTAAATTAGTTGTAGCACATATTATATGATTAAGGTTAATTTGTTTTATACTTTTCAGTTGTTCTGAAAAAAAAAAACCAGTAAAGTGTACATTTTTATTGATATTTTAATCGTAAATAATAAAATAATTTGTATTATACCTTGCGTAAAACTACCCGGTTGTCCCTGTACATCATAAAAAAACCGATCACCGTACTTGTATCGAAAAAAACTATCGGATAATATGCATCTAGTAGTAGGTCCAACCAAAGATCCTTCTTCTGGTACCTCGAGTAATGCTCCAACATGTAAGTCTACATCGTTCACCGTTGCATAGAGTGTTTTTAATGTTTGAACTGCCTAATGAAACACACCGTCGTAATTAATCAAATCATTTATTTGTTTATGTTTAAAGTTAACTTTGAAAGGTATTAAATCTAAGAAATCATCAAACGAGTTAGCTCGCACTATTCCACAAACGAGCCTGACTTGATTATATACTGGTAAACCGACATCTCGACCTCGCTGTATATCTATGGAAAGTAAATCTTGGCCAACGATGTCTGGCAAATTGAAACGAAATAGATAGTTTGATATCTATAATTAATCAATATGTTTTATAAGTATATGTATTTATATTTTCGAATTATGTGAGTTTATAGTATTAATATTTATAAATTTCTAGAGATACATTTTGTATTAGGATTCACTAAAAATTTAACATTTCAAAAAGTAATATCATTATTTAATATAAATTTCGTACAGTATATACTAACCACATAGAAAAAAAAATGCAGCAACTAATTTCTTATTAAAAACTAATTTACGTAATAAAATCTAAATGATGTTTCTTAATAATTAATTCATACTTTATAATTTTAGTGCTTAATACTTAAATATGTACTAATAATTTTATGTATTTAAATTATTTTTTTATAGCACACAGCTCGGATAAAAAAAATTCAAATTTTATTTTGAAAGGCAGATACTAAAAGGTTTGCTATTTCTGGCAAACCTAATCACACGGTTATATATAATTCATTAAATATCATATTAAATGACCAGAAACAAATTTTACCAATGGATTATACGATGATTGATATTCACGACCAGGAGTCTCTACAAGCCCTCTTAATAACCAATCGACATTTTGTCCCATAGGCAGCAAATCTGGTCTGTCCATCCAGTCTGTCAAATTAACTTGGAATGCAACTTTGTACATTTTATCAATAAATCTATAAAAATGTATTTATTCTAACAAATTATGTATTTTGTATAATATGTCCTATCCATAAATAAAATTTAAAATTCGTACACTTGTTTTATATATTTTAACTATTATATATTATAGTATTATAGTAGTTTATGTAAACAAATTTTAGTCTTTAAAAAATTGCCTATAGAAATACAAGTTTAATACAAAATAATAATATACTTTAAACATAAATTGCAATTATTATAGAAAATTATTAAATTTTAATATCGTACTGTAATTTTGCTGGAATTTGATTGTGCAGTATTCGAAACAAGCTAGTAGCAAATTCCAACGATGTAGATGGATTTGTTCTATCGTTGTACATAGTTTGGGGAGTAAATAATCCATAATATTCTGTATATGTTTCACCTAAAATTATATTACACTTATTAAGAAACAATTTTGTTTATGGGGATAAAACATTAGGTGTTACCTAATATAATAGGTAAATATTGTTTATAAGTAATATGTTGAATTACAGCTCCTATAAATCTTCGTGTCTCTTGATATAACATTTCGTCAGACCAAAATTGATTTATGTAAAATAACTTGTCCGCTATGTAATTATGAAACCTCAAGAATAAATTTTGTAGAAGTGCGTTTCCCAGATTTTGGTTTACACGAACATCCCCTGTATAAAATTAATATTAATACCTATATTAAATGTGTATAAATAAAAATAGTAATAATCGATTACTGTTATTATTATTTTATAAGAACCTATGTATGGGGCATTATGTATATACAACATAATCATCTAAATTTTTTAAACAAATGTTTCATGAAGAATTATCTACTTAATTTTTAGCAATCATGCGGGTTGAATTTATATAAAAAACAGCGATATTCTGTTATTGAATATTAGTATTGTTATTATTTTTGTATGTATAGGTACAATGTATGATAAATTAACCTAATTTATTTACTGTATAATACAATTATACTGGTATAGTGGAAATACGTAACCACACAAAAATAAATAAAAATTCTATTCTAAACTTTAATAAATAAATATTTAATTATTCGCAATTAATATTTGCAATTATTAACTAACCTGCTTGAAAACAAACTCTAGAAAATGTAGATGTGTCACATTGTAACGTTGTTCGATTAGTTTGAGGACAAAACTCTTCAACCACAGTTTTCTGATCATTCCCCATACGAATATCAGATCGAAGTTTTCCATTTTTATATGACCTAAGTAAAGCTGCTATATCATCACTTGAACCATAAATTTGAGATCCATCGATGTAGTGGGACACTTCGACCATCTATTATAAAATGTAACATAATATTCATTTAAATTCAATTCTAGTAAAAAAAACAACATTTTATAAATCTATTATATAAATTATAGGTGTAGGTCCTAACAAATGTAGCCGGCATCAACAGGCAACTGAAATTAGCCGACGTCACTGCGCGGTTGAATGACATACACGTTTTGTTGTAGACTGGATCGTTTATAGGTATATTAATTACTTCTTGACACTGAGCTGGTATTTTAGACATATTTTGAGTGGCACAGCAATTAGCTACAAATAGTTGTGTAATAATTGAATACAGTGTTTTAACATTTTTTATATGACGGATTAATTTGGCTTTTATGTGTTTCATAGTAGGTGTTATTAGGTAATTAGTATTTAATAAAAAATATTACCAACAGAATCGTCTGGTCTTAATAGAGCGATGTCATGTGCTATAAATTGTCCCCATTGCATCAAGAGTACGTTAAGCTCGTCATAATCATACCACTGGTTGTTCAAAAATAAATTTGTATTAATTTTTCTGGCTCCTGGCAATGGCGATCCATTTAATTGTTGTCGAAATTTATAAATACCTAAACAAAAAACATTTACTGCGTAGGTAATAATTATAAGACAAATAATTATAATTATGATTTGTAAATTTGTCAACTTTTTATATGTTTGACTACAAAGGAAATATATTATTATGTTTAATTTATTAATTGTAGTACATATTATTATACATTTTATATAAGATTATATACTAGATAGTAGATAGCGTTAATTTTTTACAGATACCTATAATTAAATTAAACTATTATCATTTTTTTCTTTTTACATACCATCACTATATTCAGCATTGAAAAGTCTTAGATATGGAGTACCAGATGCACCCCATGTGGGTATTCTTAAATTATTGCATGACCCATTGAATGTTCTGTACTTCGCATTTGAATCGCATATAACTGTTGGTGCACACCTTCTCAAAAAATCATTATTTATTGAAGGAAATACATTACTGTGTAAAAATGGTGACTGCGCCTATATTATAATTTATAATCAAAATTAAAAGAATTATTATTAGTATTAATTTAAAGAATTAAATATCCACCAAAGCATTTCCTTAACATTATATATGCATATACGTTAATATGTACATTTAGATTTAATTTTTTGCCATTACCTTAGGTAAATATAATTAATTAATATATGTATATATTATAAGAATAAATAATAATACTAACATTAAAATTTAGGGTACCTATTAATTTCGTATATACATAATATTCTAATTGTATATGTTATATTTTCCATTTTACCACAATATATATCCTTTTTTTTGTGTAAATATATCATATTACTAAGAAATAATCAGTCGCGGATCTAAAAATTATAATCGTGGTGTTTAATGTAAGGAATGATTGAATAATAATATCATTTTTTTTTATTAAAGTTTTAGATTATACATAATATATGTTCAAGAGATGGTTGCAGCCTCTTAGCTCCCCTATAGACCCGCTCCAGTAGACAATAGTATTACAAACCAATTTTATTTATTTATTATAACTTATTAATTATAGGACTACCAGCCAATACCTATATAATGATAAATTCTTGTTTTTTACTTACGTTTACATATGTTGATACAACACTTATTACTGACACAATGACAAATATCTGTAAATATAATATATTAATAAAATACATATTCTTCGGGTTATAAAAATAATATATTATATTTAGTGCCATGCTATTGTATAAGTGATTCTATTATAGGTATTGTACTGGTATAATATCTGGACACTGGACGACTTCTTAAAGAAAAACTAACTAAAAGAAAACTGAACGGTTACTTTTATATTATATAAAATATGGGTATAGATGATACCAAAATATCCTTTCGACCATTACCACTATTCACTAACGCAATTTAATACTTATATATAATTATTGTATTATATTGGGCCAGTGAAGTAAAGTTATATTAGATTCGCTCAATTATAGTATCACATTAAAAAATAGTTTCGAATCTGTCCATTTAATTACAAAATTTGTTGCAATTCCGCTTTCAAATATGATTGTGAAAATCGAATAATATATAAAAGAAACTATAAAAAAAATATATACTAATCGTTTTCTATAAATATTGACCTAACAATTAATTATATATTATAAGTACCTGTATAAATATAGAATATTGTAGTTGATATAAATTGCCAGACATTATATGGATTTTTTATTATAAACCTAACGTCACAAGTCCGAAAACTAATTAAACAATACTTTGCTTATTCGCTGGGTTAGAATAAAAACAAAAAGTATATAGGTACTAAATTACCATCTTATTTTTTTTTTTATGGAAATATATTTAATAAATGGATTATTGGTTTGCATTATATTTACCCAATAGATATAATACCTAAATAAGTTATTTATGGCTTATTAAAAAATTGTATAAATAGTTTAATTTTTCACTTGAATTTCTGTCGCTAGCATTAGCGTATAGACAGAGGTATTTCGGTATTTGGGTATTAAAACACTCCTTTGGCTTTATGTTGTTATTACTTATTAGTGATGTGACGAATTCTAAAATTTGAGTTCGAACCGAACACTAAATACAAATTTTCCAAACCCAAACCGAACTATTAAAAATGAAAAATGATGAAAAATCCATAGTTCGAAACAAATTATTAGGACAAAAGTTCGGTTCGAATTTCGAATTTCATCACATCTTACATCGACATCAGTACTTCACTATAGTTATTATTTATATATTGTAGTACGTAATTATTATGTAATGATAAATGTTATTTGTTGTATAATCTATAAATATATTTACAATTTTCAAAACGTCCATATCGAATAAAGTTAGAAATTATTTGAATAAATAATAAGATATGCAAAATATCCAAGCTCATAATTCATTTCATACATTAAAGAATTTAAAATTGAAACTATTATTTTGCATTTTTTCATTTTTAGAGCATTTTTTTGTCGTTTTTGGGGTCATTTTCGTATGTTTTATAAGAATTGATAAAATTTTGATTAAATTAACTTAACTCCCATCAATCCTCCTAAAAAAAAAATTATTACCTACCTTTAAATTATTTTTTTCATTTTATCTTAATATTATGTATATGTATGTATAAATGTATAATAAGTATAATAACGCCGGCATTTGCACTATGGTCAACTCTGATAAACTAAATTTATGATAGGGTAACAACACTTTATTTTTGTACTTTTCATTGAATATGGCATTTTATTATAATAGTGATATCGATGATGAATAGTGTTATCGTGGTAATATACGATAGTATATAGTATATACTATATAATAAGATAAATGCACATATATACATAATAAATTATATAAGTTATATTATATAAATTATATAAATAATATAATAAATTATATATATTATATATATATATATAAGTCATTTTTTAAATATTTTGTAATATTTTAAGAACATTAAATTATGTTTTTAAGGCATTTTACTTGTTTTTTAGGTCATTTAAATCTGCGTCCTAATCATTAGATACAAGTTGTATATAGGTATTGTATTGTACAACTTACGTGTATCGTATGGATAATTGATGGATTAATATTTTATTGAATGGTAGGTGTTAACAATTAAAAAATATAAATATTATATCCTTTAATACCTTATACCGTCTACCTCTACCAATAACCAATATCATATAGCCATATTGGTACGTGAACAAAATGTACCTACATAATATTAATATAAAATATTGCATTTTCAAATAATTCAAATGTTTTTCTCAAATACACTACAAGTATAAATTAAATTTAAAAGTAACTAAGTAAGTACTTATTTATATTTTCCCAAATTTTAATTATTATTTGATTTCTATTTTGTAATTTATTATGAAACATTATAACAGGTGTTGTAACTCACATTATTAAATGACCTACGTTTGCGGTATAGGTGCCTGTAGCACCTAGTATAAAAAACAATACATCTACACATTATATATTTATATGATTACAACGATGTAAGATGTAATAACTGTACAAAAGGTTTTGTGGATTGTGGACGTTCCTCCTTCGTCCCTTCGGTCATCAGAGAAATTAGTGGCTTATTATACTTAAAATTTGAATGCAATGATATTGCATTAAAAAATACGATTCTGAGCGAATATATATTGCAATATGCTATATTGATAATCTATTCTAAAATTTTACTACGTATGTAAATTACGAATGTAAATATTTTAAATAAATTTTAATTTCTTACGATCTAAACTTATTTAGTTATCAAGAAATAAAATAATGAAACCGTAATTTGGCCGATTTTCATAAACTCTTACTTTAAAAGCTTATGAAAAAAAATTGTCAGTCACGATTATCAAAATATTTTGTAAAAACATTAAGTCGTATATGTCAAGACTTCGATAAAATTTTTCAAACCAATAAACTAAAAACTGCAGGAAATATTAAACATATTGAAAAAAAAGCCAAAACTCTATACTTAGTCAGAAAATCAACCATTCGTTTTTAAATTTTCTCTTGTAATGAAATTTATCTAAGTAAAAACTTAAAAAAATTTAAATTTTAGAAACGTTATTTTGCCGATTTTCCACCATTTTTTAGTAGTTTTTCCCCTCCCACAGAAAAACTTTTGAGAAATTCGAAAAATGAGCTAAATAAAATTACCAACTAGACACGATTTGCTACCGAAAGTATACCCTACTTATGGTAATCGGACCATTATTACTACCCAAAAAAGTGTCTTCATACTAAAAAAAAAAAAAAAAAAAACATCTTTGATCGTCAAAAAAAAGTACCTACCAAATATGAAGTATTTAACATGTAATATTATTATAAAATAATTTTGTTTAAAAAATCTTATATTTTATTATATAATACGGAACAGTATTTTTGGGCCCTCTGAAAAATCACGGCTTTGGCTTTTACATGCCAGGCCGACACTTGAATGATCTAACGACGCCTATGAATGATCTCCCCGAGTTATTAATAAAAATAGTGCACTTAATTACACACATGTGCAAATTTATTATAAATCTTTTCTTGCCTCTGATAAACAGGTAATTAAAAAAATTACTTCCTTCTCGAGGACACGAAAAAAATTTGGCTGTTTTTTTTTTCCGGCTTTAGATTTTTATTATTACTATAGCTATAGTTTTACAACTTGGCACAAAATATTTATTTGGCATTTTTTCCAAAAAAAAAATTGTTAATTTAATTTCAACAAAACTGTTATTCAATAACTTTTTAAATCTTTTAATATTCTATAGGCAATGTATTATATGATTATGCTTCCATAAAATGTTCAAACCGTTGAACCTAAAATTGCAGGTAATATTAAACATTTTTGGAAAAAACTTAAAAAAAAATATATATTTTAGAATATAATAAAATATACAGTTATAGGTCTTTTTTTTTATTTCTATCATAATAATTAAATTTAGTTTTATTAAATACTGCGTCAAAATAAAAAAATATTAAATTGATCAACAGACGGATTTCTTCTCCGCGATATCGGTCATCATGCACACGGCTGACTGCGCCACCACCCACTCCCCCCCGTCATCTGCCACTCCATCACCTGCTCCCCCTACCAATCTCCACCCCTCACCCACTCCTCCGCCAACCTCACCTATTCCCCCCATCACTTGCTCTCCCTACCAATCGCCACCCCTCACCCACACCTCCGCCAACCTACACCCATTCCCCCGTCACCCGTCATCCACCACCCCCTCACCCACTCCCCTACCAATCGCCACCCCTCATCCACTCTCCCTACCATCCACCAACCCCTCACCGACCCCTCCTTCTGCCACGGTCACCTTCTCACCCACTCCCCTCATCACCACCATACAAAATATAAAATATATAACATGAAATTATTTATCTAATACACACACTAACCTATAAGGTATATTTTATAATGATACATCGACAATGTCAATTAACGTGCAAAAGTACGTTGCCAATATTGCCGTTATGTTGAATTTGTGTTTCATGAAAAATATAACTTAATTACATCAATGCAATGTTCCAAGACTGTTTTATAGAATGTTAACAAATTACATAAATTTGCTATTGGTGCAATGTTACATAGTAACTTAAATGCAACATTACAAGATTGTTTCATAAAAATAATACGTTTACATTTTATATCATATTTAATTTATATTTTATACAATATTCAAATTTCATTAGATAGCTTATGCCATTGATTATAGAATAGTCTATTCTATAATCAATGCTTATACTTATAGTCTATAATAATCATACCAATATATTATCTACATTTATCATTTATCTACACTAATCATTTTAAGAATATTATTAAATAATTAATATAATTCCAAATTTGTTTAAGTTTATTTACAATATACAAATTTAATATATACCTATTAGGTATATTAACTATGGTCTACAAGTATATAAACCTATACGTAATATTGTTCACGTGTAAAATATTAAATATATGATTTTTCGTGGTAATTGAAAGGTTTATATCTCTTAACTTTTTCCATTACACACAAGGTTAATTACCTATCAATGTTTGTCTACAAGTTTTTCTATTTGGAATTACAATTTATTGGGATATTATCGCTACTTTTAGATTTACATTTATGAGTAATTTTTTCGGATTTGTCATTTGCCAAATAATTTTCTTTGTTTATCCTTTACGTTTAACTTGACAAAAAAAAAATTGAAATTATCAGTGAACACAAATTATTCATTACGAATTGAAGTGACTCGATTTTATAAATATTTTTTTTCTTAAAGTAAAATAATTATATTTTATTATAATATTCAATAAAAACTGTATAGAAAATTAAGAATGAGTAGTCAATAATATCTAAATACCTAACTTAGTAATGTAATTCACTGTTCAAATTAATATATTCCTATTACATTTATACATTGCTGAAATATTCCCTTGCACAGTGGGAATATTATCGACATTTTACATTTTTTTTTTTAAATTATACATTAAAAATATAATTTTATTCAATTCATATTATATTATTAACATTATGTTTTAAAGAAAAAAATTAATTGTAAGGATATAAACAATTTTTTACAATAGAATCAATGAAATAATTGCCGCTTCGCGTTCCATTGCGGAGTGTAAACAGTACTGCAGTAATCTCGCGATGATGGTGATTCCATATGTACTTCAAATTGTAAGATTCGGGACCATCGTTTTCGTCAACAGCTTGAAAGTTAATGATTATATATTAAATTATAATATAATAATAATAAATAAATAAACAAAATTATTATTAAATTACCGGCTGCGGTGGTGAGGGTAGTCGTTTATTTAGCTTCGGTGTTTTGAGTTGTGAAAAAGTCAGTGGCGAAACAGAACTTGACAGGCTGTTACGTAAAATCATTGGCGTTGATGTGCATTGTATCGGGGATAGAGACTTAATAAATTTGGCTGCTCCAGTGTTCTCATAGAATTTCTACAACATAACAATAATGAAAACAATTTATAATTTTTTATTTTATATTATAAATGTTTTTACTCTTGGTAGTGAATTTTCTTCGGGATCCGTATAAAAACATGTAAGATTTAGTATTCTAAATATAAAAAAACATATATATAAATATATTAAACATAAAAACTTATTTACATACTGCTCCCCTTGCAAACTATATATATTTAAAATTGAGTACTACATATTAATAAATAATATATCACTGCTCTTCCAATACATCTATCCATATAAAATATTACTATATTAGTATATTATTGTATAGGTATAAAGTAATATAATTACTGTATCCAACAAAATCATATACACGTCATAATCATAGTATATAATAGTACTTACTATTCCCCTCGCATTTTTTTTTCAAAATTTGAAGGACCTAAATATTAAAATAATGTACAACATTTTAAAAATAAAATATTTTTTGTATCCACCCAAATCATTAACACCTATATTTATTTACTACTCCCCACGCAATTATTTTTTTTAAATTTCTTGGTCCTAAATATTAAAATATTAATATTTCACTTCCCCCTTAATTTTGATATTTAATATAGAATATGTTTAATATAAATTACATTTTTTGTATTTACCTAAATCATAAGCACGTCATTATATTGATTTTGGTTGGACAAAATTGTACTTAATAAATTATGAATTTGACTATGTATGTTTTCACCAGCAGATAACCTTCAATTCGATATGCGTTCCATATTTGCCAAGTCTTGTTCAGTTAAAAGATATAAACCATATATGGATTTATATTTACCTGACTCTAATAAAAGAGTAATTATAATTAATAAAAATAAATAAATAATAAAATAAAATAAAAACTCACTATTAAATCGGCTATAGCTTCTGGACTATTAGATATATCGGAATCGTCGGGAATATTTAATCTATAATTTTTTATTTTCTATAACATCATCCCTTTGACTATATCTTCGGATTGAGTAACATTCTTTGTCGACTGAGGACTACTCGAACTCAGATTTTCTGCGCATCATTTCTGCTCATTTTCATTGTCATCCGTTTTGGTTGGTCAATGTAATCGCGTAAAAACCAATCAAATGACATTATAGAATAGAACAATCCCACCTAATTATTACATAATTTAATTTATGTTCATTAAATACTTTAATTGTCTAAAAAAAATCGGTCTATCAACTTTAGTATTTTTTTATAACTCTATACCTAAATGTTGGGTTTTCCCATTATAGTTATTTATAAATTGAATTATTGAATAATTATTTTACCTTTTAACATTGATTATAGAATAGACGTAAACATTTTTGTTTTATTAAATATTTTACATATTAAAAGTAGTTCAATATTATATACATTTTATGTTCTCAACAGTTTCCCATTGATTCATTTAACCATTTTATAATTGTATTTTTTTTTTTATACGCTCAGTCAATTGAAATTAAATTTTTTTTTTACACAAATAATTTTCATAATTGTTTTCAAAAATATTTAACATTTTATTTATAACATTATTAAAAGAATTTGATGGCATTTTAAGTCCACTTTCATTATCAATTGATGTGTAATTTTTATTAATTAAAAGTAATTGTTTTTTATCATTTAAATTTTTATTTATAAAAAAATTACATTGTCAATGTGTGCAATTAAATTTTTGTATACATTTATATCCTAAATATCCTGCAAAGTATGTAACAGAACATCTTCTATATAGTCTTATAGACTATTCTATAATCAATGGTACAAGTTATCGTTTACTTTGTGGGTTTTAATTCAAATTGAAGATAGTTCTAAACTCAATTGCTAATATGACTGTGCTAATATGATAACATTATTATAGAATTTTTCTTATTAAAAATATCAAATAATTATGCATTCTTTGTTGAAAAATTAATAACTGAATCTAAATGTACGTATAAACGTAATATATACATATATGCATATACATATTATAAGTACTTATTTACAAATACTTACAAACTACTTAAATCTGTAATGCACATCAATGGCGTCATTTGGGGGGGGAACTCATAAATTTGACGTAGTCGATAATTAGCCAAATCCTTAGTCGGCAGATTTAAAAAATAACAACCCCTTAATTGATTACCGCTTACAATAAAATAAAATACCCAACAAAAAAAAAATAACCCCTCCCACTCTTAAAAACAGTCGGCAAATTTATGGGTCTGCCATAGTCTAGTAAAAACTGAAATAACGCCACTGGTGCACATTCTTACTATTTCCATTGATTATAGAATATAGACTATTCTATAATAATCAATGCTATTTCGGATTTAGCAGAATTGAATATTAATTATATTATATAGGTATATTTTTTTTTATGTCTGAAGACACTTTTTCGAGTAGAAATAACGGTCCGATTATCACAAATAGGGTGTCTTTTCTGTACCGAATTCCATCTAGTTGGTACTTTACTTAGCTTATTTTTCGAATTTTTTTCTTTTGGAGAAGAAACACTACTTGTCTAAAAATGGCAGAAAATTGGTAAAATTGCACTTTCCTCTAAAATTTTTTCCGAAAATGTTTAATATTATCTGCAATTTTGGATTTAACGGTTTAACTCCTTGAATTTTGATCGTAGGGACTTGAAATATATTTTAAACATTTACATTGGTAATTTTCACGTGATAAACTTTTGGAATGGCTTCAGTATAATATATTGTATTATATTGAATTTTGCTCAGAATCGTATTTTCTAATGCAATATCATTGCATTCAAATCCAATATAGTATAATAAACCACTAATTACCAAATTAGTATTTTGGACAAATATCCAAAATCGACCTTCCCACTTTTTAAGTATATAGAGTTCTGAGTACATTATTTCGTTACGAATCCAGAAGTTATCGAAATGTTACATTGTAAAAAAATACTAGATAGCGCTGTTTTTTCATTCTACATGTCAAATAAACAAATTTTAAATTTAAATAAATAGGTAATATAAATCTAATACATTTATCATATTTCATACACATTATACATTTATCACTATTTTCTACATTTTTTAAAAATTTTAAGTTGCTGAAAAAATATGAAATACCACTATGGTAGTGGTATTGAAACACGGTTACATGTGCCATTTGTGGTTAATCAACTATTATCCATAAGATATTCCCGCCAATTTATTCTAAACAACAACAATGGTCATATTCGTATTACTTATGCAATTTTGTAGTAGCGAGTTTCAAGAGTAGCTATCTATATTATAGATATTTAGTATTTTCTACGTTATATTTTTCTATTTTATTTATTATAAATTAAATTTGTGACATCAAAATACCGGAATCGATTAATTGCATTTCGTTCTTTAGTTTTTACATACGTTGCGTAATAAAGATTTTAAGTTTTATAAAATAATAGTACCATCGTTGGTTAATTTATCATGGATGTCGCCGAAACTCAAACTGGAGTCAACAGGGTACGCGACCAGTTGAAAGTTCGGTCACAAAAACTATTTCAAGATTTCTTAGAAGAGTAAGTCACAGTAATAATTTATTAATTTATTGTGTATTATAATTATAATATACAAAAATTGCTATCGACATTTTAGATTTATTGATGATGGCAGTAATGAACCTAAATATCTGGAAGCTGCTGTTGAAATGACAAACTCTGAGCGTTACACATTAGAGGTTAGTTTTGTTGACGTTGAAAAATTCAATCAGAACCTTGCCATTACCATCCTTGAAGAATATTACAGGTGAGATTTTTTTTTTTCCAATTTTTTATCATAATATTTTATTTATGCTATATGTTTAGGGTGTACCCTGCTTTGTGCTTGGCAGTTGGTAATTTTGTTCTTGATCGTACTGAGGCTTCAGGAAACCAGCAAGATTATTTTGTTAGCTTTGTAGATGTTTCCACTAGGTTCAACATAAGAGAACTAACTACTTCCAAAATTGGCGAGTTAGTACGTATTTCTGGACAAGTTATTAGAACACACCCTGTCCACCCAGAATTAGTGTCTGGACATTTCACTTGTACAGATTGTCAAACAGATGTACCTAATGTTGAACAACAATTTAAAGTAAGTTGTTCTGATATTATGATTCAATTCAGATATATTTATAATCTATATATTATGTATTATAAAGTATTTCTATTTGTATGATTTTTGAAACTAATACACACAATATCCCAAAATTGTCTTATTTGTTAGATGATTGAATTATAATTATTTTAACAAGTGAATACCTATAATGTTTAAAGTAGGTATCTAAGTAATAAATATAATTAAATAATTAAAATACTATATCTGGAGAATTTGTCTAAAGTTTGATAATTATTTTAAATTATAAGAAACATTTTATAATTTTTTTTTTGTAACACGTTTATTTTGTCAAACAAAAATAATTTTTTGGGGAATATGATTAGAATCTTTAATTACTATTAACTTTTTAACCAATCCTTGGCAATGAAACGCGTTTTTCTCTACAATTATAGTGTTTATTAAAATCTCCTGTTTGCTGTAATTTTTTTTATGTAGTTTATATTGAATATAATCATCATATGCATAACTATTTTTACCAAATAGTCGTTTAAAATAATCTTTGAATGATGGTTGACAAAATGTCATCACAAATGTATTATTATCCTTAAAACCATATTTTTCTGGAACATACATTTCAGAGTAGAAGTTATTTTCTGTATAACTATTTAATTTGTTTTTACTTTGTTGAATATTAATTAATTCCTTGTTCATTGTGTTATTTATTGATTGTATATTATTTATATCTTGATAATTAGTTTTCTCATTTTCCTTGTAGATTAAACTTCTATCAACAATACTTGAGTTCTTATTGTTAAATTTATTTGTTTCATTTTCGTTAAATACATTAGTATTCATTAAAGTAAATTTACTTTTAAAACTCAAGAACTCAATTTTCTTCATTAGATTTATCAATAGAATATCCAATATTTTTTCATAAATTACTAAGTAAATATATATGAATATAAATTGTTGATTAATGAAATCAGTATTATAACTACCAATGGTTTATGTAAAAATTGAATAAACAAACATCTGTTTTATAAATAACTTGTGTTTATATACATATTGTTTAACCAACTGTTATATATATTTTTTTTAGTATACTCAGCCAACTATATGTCGAAATCCAGTTTGTGCTAATAGAAAAAGATTTAGTTTAAATGTAAATAAATCTCGATTTGTTGATTTTCAAAAAATTAGAGTACAAGAATGTCAATCAGAACTTCCTCGAGGAAGTATTCCTCGGAGGTAATTATATTTTTTATAACCTCAGAAATATGTATAGATTTATTTTTTAAATAAATGTTTTAATTATACATTGAAATACGTACTCGTCACTTATCATACTTCGCTCAAATAAGTGCATCAATTATATAATATATGATTATTGTATAATAATAATTTTTTAAAGTTAGGTATTTAAGTATTACTCTGTTTATATATATTATATAATGTATAATTGAAAATTATTTTATTATTAGTCTTGAAATTATCTTGAGAAACGAAAATGTTGAAACTGTACAAGGTGGTGATCGATATGACTTTACGGGTACTTTAATCGTTGTTCCTGATGTGAGTGTTATGTCCACACCATCTGCTAGAGCTGAATCTGCATCTGGACAGAAACGAGGAGATGCAAATAACGAAGGTGTTAAAGGACTAAAATGTTTAGGAATAAGAGATTTGAATTATAAGTTAGCTTTTTTGGCATGTAGTTTATCTGCAACAGATTCAAGGGTATGTAAAAATTAAAATAATAAACCAATTTTATTTCAAGGAAAATAAAAAAAGTATAATCTTTACAGTTTGGTGGAAATGGAGAAATGCTTAATGATGAATTGACTAATGACTCAATTGAACGTATGAAACGGCAAATGACTGGACCTCAGTGGGAAAAAATATACGAAATGAACCGTGATCGCAATCTTTATCAAAATTTAATTAATAGTCTTTTTCCTTCAATTCATGGAAATGATCAAATTAAGAAAGGTTATAGATAAATTATATATATATATATATATATTGTCTATTTTGATTTTATTACATTTACAATTCTAATTCTAGGTGTGTTATTAATGTTATTTGGAGGAGTTCCTAAAACAACTCTAGAAGGTACTACTCTTCGTGGAGATATAAATTGTTGTATAGTTGGCGATCCAAGTACTGCCAAGTCTCAATTACTGAAACAAGTAGCTGATATGTGTCCTCGTGCTGTTTACACTTCTGGCAAAGCTTCTAGTGCTGCTGGTCTTACAGCTGCTGTTGTAAGAGATGAAGAATCTTATGATTTTGTTATTGAAGCTGGAGCACTTATGTTAGCTGATAATGGTGTGTGTTGTATTGATGAATTTGATAAAATGGATCCACGTGATCAAGTAGCTATTCATGAAGCGATGGAACAACAAACCATATCAATAGCAAAAGTATAGTATTTGAAAATATTATAAATTATAACATACTTAATTTTTCACTATCGGTTAAAAGTTTTTTGTTTTTATTAATATTGTTATCATTTTTTTTAGGCTGGTGTTAGAGCAACATTAAATGCTAGGACATCAATATTAGCAGCAGCAAATCCTATTAATGGTCGTTATGAACGTAGTAAATCTCTACAACAAAATGTGTCTCTTTCAGCTCCAATTATGTCACGGTTTGATTTATTCTATGTACTTATAGATGAATGTAGTGAGGTAAATTAAATGATTGAAATTGTTTTCTCGGAACATTAATTACATTAATTTTTACAGGTTGTTGATTATGCAATAGCAAAAAAGATAGTTGAAATACACAGTAATATGGAAGATACAATTGAAACATTATATAGCCAAGAAGATATTTTATCATACATTAGTTTTGCTCGACAGTTCAAACCTCAACTCACAGTAGTACGTTAAAAATATAAATATAATTTGTACTAGATTCTAGTAATAATGGTTTACTATTTTTAGGATGCTTCTGAAAAATTAGTGAATGCATATATTCAATTAAGACAGCGCGATAGTCAATCTAATACAAAATCAACATGGCGTATAACAGTAAGACAATTAGAGTCATTAATACGTTTATCTGAAGCTATGGCTAAAATGGAATGTTCGGATCATGTAAGGAAAATTTAAATACATAATTACTTAACATAATGAAAACAATTTTATTTTTAGGTAACACCAAAACATGTATCTGAAGCTTTCAATTTACTTAATAAATCTATAATCAGAGTTGAACAACCTGATGTAAATTTGGATGATGAAGATGATGATATGGATAGAATACCCAATACGAATGGTGAATATTTTGTAATCAGATTAATTAATTTATTTTGTAGATTGTAGTTATTAATAATTATATGTTATTTAGGAATGGATATTGATCCAATAGATGAACCTGAAAGACGTGAATTAGGTAAAAAAAAATTAAAACTTTCTTTTGAAGAGTACAGACGCATTACAAATATGCTTGTTGTTTATATGAGAGCTGAAGAAGAAAAACGAGCAGCTGGTATGTTTTGATTATCATTATGAACTATATATAATAAATATAATAATTTATTTTATTTCTTATTTTCTTTAGAAGGTGAAGGTGAAGAAAGTGGTTTATTACGCAGCGACATAATAACTTGGTACCTAGAAAAAATTGAAGATCAGATTGAAGATGAATCTGAACTAATAGAAAAAAAAAGTTTCATTGAGAAAATTTTGGACCGTTTAATTTACAATGTAAGTATAATAATGTATAATATACTAAATTACTTTCATTATTATTATTATATATTATTTTTTATTTTTAATAGGATAATGTATTAATTGCTTTATCACAACAACCAAAACAATCACAGTCTGGTGATGGAGAAGAAGAAGAGGTTGAAGATGATGATCCTGTATTAGTAGTCCATCCAAATTTTGTGTCAGAAATATAATTGATAATTTTTGTAAATGTGTGTTATTTATAATTTCATAGTTTTTTACATACCTTCCTTTAAAATTTAATATAAATATTTCATTATCATTTTTTTTTTCTACAATAATATAAATCATGTATAATATTCAACGATTGAAAATTTGTTATTTAAAATATGGATACATGTCTTAAAGGATCATATAGATCTTCTTAATTCTTACTAATCTATATGGTTGTAATAGACAATAGTGTTGTATCTGTGTGTAAATGTCATTATTTTATGAAATATTCAAATATATGAACCCTGTCATCAGTGGCATATTTTGTACAATTTTTTATTTTGTGCCTAAGATTTTCATAGCTCATCCAACCCAATTATAAAAAACATTGTTTTAAACCAAGTCTTGGTAATATAAGTATAGTATTTGAAATATATATTTTATAAGTATAAGTCTAATTTTTTTTAAAATCTAGTAGGGTATTTTGACATTGTGAATGTGTTCCAAAATACGCAACTGCTTGTTATAATATTAAAACTGTTATACTAAGCTCAGTAATAAGTTGTACATATAAAATTATATACCTTATACCAACCTTTATAGTTAGTGATACATGTTAATGAGTTTGGATGTTTGGTTATAAGTTGCACACCCAATTTTTTTTTTTTTAATAACCATTTATTACAAATAATCAAACATCATACAAATTCTATTATTTATTTACCTCCTATAAGCAAAGCCTGTGGTAGTGGTAGAAATTTATTTTGTAGATTTTTAATATTCTCTTGATTTATTTATCTAAATATATAACAAGAAAAAACAAATTTATCAACAAGAACAAAGAAAAAATGAAAAATATAGAACAGCATTATTGAAAATTGAATACCAACCTAGAATATACATATTATACATAAAAATAAAATATAATATAAAGTTTAAAAGTATTCTAAAGCTCACATAATAATGATTGACTTATATATCTATTTACATTAATTTTAGTATTAGTTCTTAAGTATTTTTTGACATTTAAGTTTAATGAGTTAAATATTTTTGGTGTTTGATAGTTAACGAATTTTTGGAAAATCAATTTTTATATCATAAGCATTGTATAGTTTAGAACTTTATTTTATTAATATAATAATATATAGAAAAATAAAATAAAAATATATAATAGTTTGAAAACTACCTAATTGATTTACAAAAATTACATTTGGGCTAACAATCAACTGGGACCACAACAACATGGTTAATTAAAGGTGTCTACTGTCGTTGGTGTTTTGGAAATATTTATTATTTAACGTCGAATAGTATATCGTATAATTGTTAATTGGAATTTATTCAGTTTCAAGTGAGGCTTTATTTAGTAGTTTTTATCATCAAATTATATATGATGATTTGAAATGTAACAAAGAAATAAATTCTTGATTTAAATAAGAGTAACTAAAAGTCTTGAAACTGAATAAATTCCCATAAACCAACAAATACTTACACAACGGCATGAATATTTTTCAAAACACCGACCGACACAAAGTGGGGCAGGCTACTTACATGCTCATATATATATATATAAATATCTTATATTTTAGTGAACTAATTAACACTTTTCCTGTCATACTATTATTACTATAATATAATCAATGTCGCAAAAACCTTAGGAGCAGCTAGGGCAATGCCCTGGTAAAGGGGTCTCTTTAAGTTGGCCCAGGGATTCTGCCCCTATCATTGCATTATGTTCTTATTTTAAAATTAAATAAATATTGTGTACAATTTATTATTATTATTATTACAATATAACTTAAATATATATAAATACTTAAATTTATATATCTGATTATTATGATTTATAATATTTTTTTCCATTAATCTAATGTAACCAAAAAAACTAAAAAGTTCTTAGATATATTTAAATAACAACACACCTGATGGTAGACCTTCTTTAAATTAGATTTACAGGATTCTAACCAGTATCAATATCTTTGTATAACTTACGAGTTATGGGTCTATGAAAAAATGTTATGTACATATATATGTCTTAGGGCTCCATCATTCGATTGTTTCCGGGGAACCAAGAATCATAGTTGCGGCACTGATTATAATCCTATGTCAATATTTTAATAAAATAATCGTATTATTAGCATAATAATCTTCGATCAATGTCTTGGGTTTATGAAATAATAATTAAATTTGTTGTAAAAGTGGATTGTATATATTTTATATGTTATAGTTTTTGTTATAAATTATTACTTTTGTGTTATATTTTTTACACCAAGTCAAACGACATCAACTTATAATTATAAATGTAGAAAAAAAAATGGAACGCTGCACAATTAATTAATTATGGTGTTTATACTTTATTCACAGTTCATACAATTACACCTAACTCGCTTGTCAAGTATTAATGACACAAAGTCACAGAAACAGAATTGAGAACAATACTAAGATGCCGGTCAGAACTCTACAAAAATTCCAAGGACAAGGCCACAACCCCTCAGGAGTTAGTAATATTTATTGATAAGGATAGATTGATAAGATATTCGGCGATATTAGATTTTTGAGCGTACTTATATAACTATAAGATATTTTATCTGTAACTACAGATTATAAGTATAACGATATATTTAATATTTATTAGTATTAATGATTCAGTAGATCGGATCTATTTTGTCATGATTCGACAATAATTGGCAAACATTATTTAATTTTTTCAATCTGTGCCGGTTGAAACGAGCCGGTATGGATTTAGAAAAAAACAACAAAAGTATCGTGACATTCCACGATTACTGTTTTCTTTTTTCGTCATAATGTCAATCGTATTTTGAGCTAAATTGAATTTAGATGATTACTTGTTTTTCTGTTTGTATTTCAACAAATGAATGTAATAGTGGGTACCACAAGAATGTAACTGTGTACATGTTAATGTGATCGCTGAACAGAACTCATCCGTTAACGTTTATTAAGTAATAATTTAATGATGAAGACTAAACAATTAACGAATGACAATTGGGACACAAAATTACCGATTCCGAGTTAGACGATAATTAATACTTTATAATATTAAATATATAACTATTTATGAAACAACTAATATGATCGATATGTTTTGCAGAGTTGCCGATTTGGATGTATATCACGATAGTAGCAATCGTATCTATATTATGCTACAGTAACTCTTATTATGGTGCATTCGTGTTTGATGATTCTGAAGCAATTGTAAACAATCACGATATAAATCTAAAAACACCAGTGATCAAGATTTTTAGTCATGACTTTTGGGGTACAAGATTAACAAACCGTGCTAGTCATAAATCATACAGACCTCTTACGATACTATCGTTCAGGCTAGTAACCTATATCAGAATTGAAATGTATTTTCTTACTACTTGTAGGCATAGGGCACAACTAGAGAAAAAAACTTAGGGGTGCTAAATTATAAAACATAGTTGCCCCCTGCAACTAAGTTCATTTATATTAATCATACAATATAATTTAATTTGTAACTATATGATAAATTTCTTATTACATTTAACAATTCAAAAATTTCTATTTTTCTGTATTTTCATATAGTTATTTATTTACCTATAATTTATAATACAATGTTATTTTAAATTAAATGCAATTTCCTATCATTTTTTAAATACATATTAATTAATTTTTGATACTTGTTAGTTTATTATTTGTTAGTTAATTTATCACGTTTAGTATGTAAGATACTTAGGTTTGTGAATCGTTGTTGTTCTATACTAGTTCTTAACCAATTCTTTAACTGTCACATTAAAGAAAAGGATCTTTCACATGTTAGGTGGTTGGTATAATTGAAGCAACTTGTATTAATTTATGTAAATTAGGAAATATATTCTTTTTAGCGATATTCTTCATGTCATTATGATTGAAGTTAGTTGGTATTACTATTATTATTATTAACCATAAGAATTTCTTCTTGGAGTAAATATTATCACAGATAATATAAAAGTTTTATATAATCTTAAATATTATTATTTTTTATAATGAAAAAATAAAATATTTTTTAAAATGTAAGCCATTTCTATTTGGGGGTGCTATTCTCTAGTTGTGCCTATGCTTGTAGGTAATAATTATAATAATAATTTATAATTGTTTCTTTCATAATTTGCAGGTTTAATGTTTGGTTAAATAATGGAAATCTATCTCCAAAGTCATTTCACCTAACTAATATTATTTTGCATGCACTTGTTTCTTGTCAACTATTATTTGTCTATAATTTGTTATTCGATGGAAATGCCCCCAAAACCTCTTTTTTAGCATCCCTCATGTTTGCCGTACATCCTGTTCACGTTGAAGTGGTATGGTTATATTGACTAACTTGTAAAAATATAGTAATGTGTCAACTAAATAATCAATTTCTAGGTGTCTGGTGTTGTTGGCCGTGCTGATTTGCTTAGTGCATTTTTCTCTCTTTTTGTATTCATTATTTACCATAGACTAGCAAAAATTAAACAAATAACTACAATAGCCAACATAGTCGTCACATTATGTTGTTGTATCTTGAGTTTTTTAGCTATGCTGTGCAAAGAACAAGGACTTATGATTATGGTAAAATTTGTTTAATACTAGAAATAATTATTATTAACTAATTTAAATATACAATATATAATATTTTATATATTTTATATTAATTTACAGACTTTCTGTGGTGTTTATGAAGTAGTTGTAATCAATAAAATCACGTCGCAAAGCCTTATAAAAAATATCAAAAGCTCAAAGATAATTAGATTACTTAAAAGAGAATCATTAGAAAGGATTTGTTTATTGACATTTGGATTTTGTATAATTCTTTATGGCAGATGGACTATTATGGGGTCACCTCCTGTTTTTCAACAAATTGATAATCCTGCATCTTTTTTAACATCTCCTATCGAAAAGGTATATTACATAATATATTTATATTAATTATATTTCCTACTTGTTTATGTATCACAATTAATTATTTTGTAATTCTACAAATTTAACATTTTTCAGTTTATAAATTACAGTTACATATACATAATTAACATATGGATAATGATTTGTCCAATCTGGTTATGTTTTGATTGGTCAATGGGATGTATAACATTAATACAGTTATACAAATTTCCTAAAGATCCAAGGTTGTTCATTGTTTTCGGATTTTGGACTATTCTTATATTAGTATTGTATAAACTAATATTTTCAAAAGGATATGATCAAAAGTATATATTGTTATTTATTATAAAAGCTGTGTCATGTAATTGTTATATTATGTTCAACATATTAAATTAATTATAGACAAATACAAATGGGATTCTTATTGGGTTTATTATCGTTTCTACCTGCTTCAAATTTGATGTTTACTGTTGGTTTTGTCATCGCAGAACGAGTTTTATATTTGCCTTCAGCTGGTTTTATCATAATCATTGTTTTGGGCATTAGGAGATTGTGTACTAATTATTTTGTTCAAAAAGTAAGAAAATGTAACCAATTTGTTTTATGTATTATCTAATGTGTTTTTTAGTACTGAGATATTATATCATTAATACATTTTATTAATTTAAATTTAGGTTGTTGGAATTTGCATTATATTATTAATTTTTGTGCATTCTCTTCGAACCTATCAACGTAGTGATGAATGGAGTTCTGAATTAAAATTATTTAAAAGTGCTCTAAATGTTTGCCCTATGAATGCTAAAGTTCATTATAATTTAGCAAAAAGTTTAGCTGACATTGGACATATTCAAGAAGCTATATATCGTTATAAACATGCATTATTGTAAATCATACAATATATTTCATATGAAATTTAATACCAATACCTAACATAATTTTATTATTCATTAGATTACATCCTAAGTATGATCAAGCAATGAACAATTTAGCAAATATCTTAAAAGACCAAAATAAATTGGATGAAGCCAGATCTTTATTAGAAAAAGCTGTTGCTATTAGGTAAGTAAATGTTTATTTAAATGAACTAAAACTAAAAATATTTTCCTTTAATCTTGATAAAATAATAAAATACTTACACCTTGCTTTAAATCATATGAATATATGATCATTATTTTGAAAATGTTAGTAAAATGTTAGTTCCTAATAAAAATTTTTAGTTTCACTTATGAAATTGAGTACCTAATTTACATATGGGTCTTGTAGTGAACAATACTGTTTTGTTTAATTGAATATATTTATTGTAAATTGATAAATAGTAACAATTATGTAATAATTAATAGTATTATCTATATATATATATATTAATGTTTTGTTTTAGGAATGATTTTGCTGCTGCTTGGATGAATTTAGGCATTGTATTATCTGCTCAACATAATTATAATAAAGCTGAAGATGCGTATTTAAAGGCCTTACAACATAGAAAAAGTTATCCTCACTGTTATTTTAACTTGGGAAATCTAGTGAGAACCATACATAATTATCGATTTTGCTAATTTTCCTTACCTATAATGACTCATTGTGTTTAGTATTTGGAAATGGGAGAGAAGACAAAGGCTTTATTTGCATGGCAAAATGCTACATTCCAACAACCAACTCATATAATTTCATGGAATAATATGATTGTATTATTAGAATCAATTGGTGATTTGAAAAGAGCAGAAAATGTAGCACGAACAGCACTAATAATATTGCCAAATGAACCAAACTTACATTTTAATATAGCGAATATTTTAGGCAAAATGGATAAGTTTGTTGAAGCTGAAAAACATTTTTTGGCTGCTATTCAGTTAAAACACTTAGCATCTAAGACTCAAGTAGTCGCATTATATCATTCAAATCTAGGTAAATTTGTAGGTTATTATCCCAATGTGACTATTATATATTTCATTCAATTTTTATTCAGGAGTTTTATATCATCGTTGGGAAAAATATGATCTCGCAGAAATGCATTACTTACAATCATTAAGTATTAATCCAAATATGCAAAAAGTTAAAAATCATCTTGCACTACTTCGAAAACATGTAATTGAAATCAATCAACCGACTCACAAAATGAAGTCTAATGAATACGAAAAAGAATTGTAATAATTTTTAAAAAAGGGAAACTTTTAATTGTTTAGTTATTGTATAAGTATCGCTATTTTGTTTGTATTCTAAAATATACTTTAAAACAAGTATTGCTATGTCTATTAAGAAAATGCATCTATACTATATTATATTCCATTTAAGTTGACCTTACATGCATACATATTGAGCCACCGGACTAGTCTGAGCTCTATGATTGGTTGCCAGTGGTTGGCAACTGCGTAGATCGAAAAGTATCTCGTGGTCGGCAGCTATTGCTGTGTATGTGAGTAACGTTTATGAGGGATATGTGCGCCACTGACAGGTTTACTTTTACTAGGTGGGTCAACTTATTTGGAATAGAATATATATTTAAGATAAAAAGGAACCTTGGCAAAAGTGCCTTTTCTTAAAAAAAAAAAGTTTTATATGCCAATCATTGAACCACGTCATTAATAATAAATGTTTATACTATATTTTAATTCCTTTGGGAATCTGTTGACTACTCAGGTTCATATTTAACTTTAATTTTTTTCTGCCTTCAATCCAAAGATTGGTTTGTAGAAATTCTTAAATTAAACGAGTATAGATACATTTATATATATATAACTACTACTGTGCAAATCTTTGGTTGTGATTTTTTGTATTTTTTAAAGAAAATATTTACACTAATTAATAAGTCAAGACAAGAATTAATTGATGTTTTTTATGTATATTTTTTTTTATATGAGAATATGTGATCTAAATAATTTTATTTGTTGGTGCACAGTAACCATTTTTACCATTATGATTAAATATATTATAAGTATAACCTTTCTAAAAATAATACATTAATAGTAAAAACTCTTTAAAACACTATTAACTCCATATACATTGAACAATTTGGGACAATGATTATTTTGGTGTTTTTATTAACACATATTTATGCGTTAAAAAAATTGGTTATTATAATATATTGAATTAAATAAACAGTTTCTTCTGTAACTTTAAAATACATACAGATTAATAATAAGTATTTTTATATATTTTTTTTTTTGTATCATATTTACATTTGCATAACATTATAGTCATTATCTTAAGATCAATGCAATTTAGATTTAAATATTATTACTTTTTTATATTGTTTGAATGTAAAGATTTAATTTGAACAATATATTCATACACGAATGTGTTTTTTTTATGATTGGTATGTATAGAGTTAATAATTTAATCAAAACAATTAATTTTCAGTTTGTTTATTTATAAAATTCAACAAAATTATTATTAAACAGTCTTGATTTTTCATAAAAAAAAAAAAAAAAAAACATCGACTATAGTATTTAATATTAATTATTAAATTAATATTTTAAAGGTGTAGGCCAATCGATCTCAATGTCTAGAACATCTAAAGCTAATATGTCAATTGTGTTGTTTTCTAAAATTGTTCTAAGACAAGGATTTGTACGACCAAAGTCTCCATGCACAAATTCTTTTACATATGTACCAGCCTGAGTGGATAATATCACAGTGAAAAATGAACATCCATTGTTGACCTTGACATCAGTGGCTGTAGCTTTCATTGTATGTATAGTTCTAGGTCTGACCATATTAGCTCTTCTGTGTAATACTCTAATTGGTGTATACTGTGCTATTTCTAACGGAGTACAATTATTGAGCTTATCTAAATCTGGTAAATCTCCTTCAACATAACAGAGAGCCTTATATACTTTGATTTTAAATTCTTCTCCAGATTTTAAATCTTTTAATTCATTTTTATTAATATTTTGTAGATGTTTTACAGTGACTTGTGGATCAGTGTTGATTTCATCTTCAATTTCTCTCAAAACTTCATAGCTGAATTTAGTTTTTTTGGGATTAACTAGTTCAATGGAAAATGGTCTTCCTCTTCCTAACATTCTGACATCAATATCTTCTCTACCAGATGATGAGAATCTAAATTCATCAACCAACGCATGTTTTTTTAATGGTTCCGATATTATTTCTTCAACAGAACTATCGAGCCTTCTTTCCTGGTCTACTATCCAAGGTGTTTGAGGAAGTGTCCTAGACCATTTATTGTAGCGACCAGCAATATAAATGCTTTCATGTCTAGAATCAACACTTTTAAATTCTATGGTTGATTCTGGTATTGATGGCATTTCACCATATTGGCTTACAAAATGATCATTATCCATTTGTGTTAAAAAATTTAATAAATTTTTATTGCTTAATTTTATAGTTGTATTTAAACAATCAAATTCATTTTTGTTATCATTAAAATGGAATTTTACTGTAACTAGCAATGGAGAGTGTACATCAAAACGTTTACCAGTGGCTTTCACAATTGCGTCCTCTGCCATTAGTTTCCAAGCATCTTTGGCACATACAAATGCAGTAGGAAATGATGGATTGAATGATATTCTCTTTTTTGATACGTATAACGATATTGAATGTCCGCGAATAATAGTACACATAGGTAAATTAAATGCCAAATTAAATGTATCTGAATCATAAGCAGATGTTTTTAAATGATCAATTATTTTATTAATAATAATGTCTTTTTGTGGATTTTGAAATAATCCTAAACATGCTATACAGGGATTACTTTTTGAACGTTTTGGATCATCGTGGTCTTGTTCAGCTGCAGTATTTAATGATTTAACATTTATAGTAGAAGGTTTTGTAAGATGCCTAACAGCACATACTCGACAACAACCAAATTTTAACAAGTTTTGTTGAATATCTTCAACATTTTGTTCCATTTTTTAGTCTGTAAAATAAAATATGTATCTAAGCATTTAAATAATAAAAATATTTTACAATATCCAAAATTTGTTTTAATACAATAATACTTTCAATTTAAAAATTGTTTTAAGACACTTTTATGTCTACTGCGGTTAAATTATTTTCATCTTTTTACACTTAATATAATATTCTACTCGGACCTATCAATTAACGTGATTTTAAATTGCTCGATTTAAGAATCGGATATTATTACATAAATAAGTATAAATTACAAAACATTATACATATTGTTACTCTTTTCAATAGGTACGATATTTTATACTATTGGGTATCTCAAAATATTATTTCAGATGAAATAAATAAATTTTTCTGAGTGCAGACAACTATTCGAACGATGAAGTACAATATTATGTACGTCAATAAAAGTCGACGAAATCTATGAGGAATTACACATTATGCAATATTTAATGAGCATTTTTTTTCCCTGCATATTTCATGTAGGATCGAATTGTTTTACCATCAAAATGCAATTATTCCGAACGACGCGGAGTCGTTTACTTTCAAATCAGTAATCCGAGAGGCAATCGATTTGGCGTTTTACTCTCTGGACTTAAAAGTTTGGATAGACAGAGACTGTTGGAATCCATCGCCGAGAACCAATCGATTGTCGTTCGACGGAGTGACGGCGATCGAGCGAGCGAGCGCGCACGCCGTAATCGAGTCGCCGGACGCCCTTGGGCCAAGGTCGTCGGCGGGGATACGGCAACAGGCGTCATTCAAAAGCAGTCGGCCGCAGTGTGCTAACGCGGAACGGTCAAATGTAGGCGTCCGAGGGACCGAGCCGACCGACAATGGACCGAATATTCCAGGGCATAATGAAGTACCGACGGACGAACAGGACGAAAATGGTCGAACAGTTCGTCCAGGTGAAAAACAATCCGCAGGTGAGTGGAAAACGATAACGATTTCGTCGTCGTCGAGACGCGTACGTACACAAAAAAAAAAAAAAAAAATGGTGTTATAATCGAGGTGTTTCGCTTTACCTTGTGGGTTCGTGACAAATATCACAGAACACTGGACATCAGCTGCTACACGATGACGACATTGTACATTATACTCGTTGATTTATTGTAACACGAAACTCGTACGGATCGTGAGCACGATTCTTAGGAAATTGACGGCTTATCAGGCAACGTGCTCGCTTATCATTTTGACGAAAGTTTACTTACAGTGTTGCCACCGAAAAACAGCCAACGATCGATTGTTATATATATATATTGGTCATTTTCCGCCGAAATAATTTCCGACATCTTTCGAATTCTCCGAGCTTTGAGCTCGGAAAGTCGTCATACAAAATAAATATTTAATATAAATTACCGAAGAAAAAATCGTTACGCTCCATATGGTATGAGTATTAGTGTCGTAGGCGTAAATTTGACTTGTTGGAAGTGTGGGCTAGATTAAGTTGATTTTCTTTAATAAACAAACCTAATCTCGCAATTTACGCCTTTGATTAGGGCGAGAAAACGCGTCGAAAATGTGTATGTATGGAGTGTGGCGCTAAATGGCTGAGAAATCTGATTACTAAATAAAGTAGAACAACGCGAATCCTCGAAAGCTTTGAAATGTGATGTTGAGAAAGGATGCCGAGAATGAGTTGGATAGAACACCGTACCAACGAAAGCGTTCTCATTGAAATAGAATAAATAGATGAACGCAGAGAGATACTCGAAACCATCAGAGCAAGACGTATTGGTCAAATAATTTATAGAATAATAGAAGGGAAAATTGAAGGTAAAAGGGACTTATGGACGTCCAAGAACCTCATTTGTCAAAAAATGATTTCCGAGCAGAGGTGTACTTAGCAGTTTATATGGGGAGGGGTTCAGATTTTTTTTTTTAGCAGCTTTCATGTTAGCATATTTTTATAATATAAAAAATTAATTGCAAAAAAATGAAAATATTCTGTATCTGTATTTATATTATAAAGCAAAATCTAAAACAGATGGAAAAATAACATTATTATTAGAAATTTTGTTTTTTTTTCGTCATGGGGGGTTTAAACCGATTCGACCACCACCACCATAAATACGACTATGTTTCCGGTGCTAGAAATCATGCAACACTGAACTAAAGAGGGGAAAGTGAAATTTGTAATTTGACCTATCAAATTTAAATCATCAATGTCAATGACGATTAAAAATTCAGATAAGATAGGTACTATTTAATTGACGAGAATATATTATGCACCTATACTCTATAAGTTTATATCATATAATACGTGTATATTATATTAAAATAATCTCACAAATTGTAGCAACTACTATATTAATCATGGTCTTAGAAGACCATGCTATTAATAGTTAAAATTAGTATAGATATGTACACTATATTAGTATATTACTATTTACTATCAATATTATAATTATTTAAAATTGAAATTTTTTCACAAACAAATAATCGTATATATACTGTTAATAATATTCCTTTAAAATGTCTATGCTTATTCATTATTGTATGTCTATATAGTGAGGTGTTGACCTTGTCCTAGTTTGTTAAAATTAACATAGCTTATATTATTAGGTTCTAAAAATGTCTAAGTACAGTCTTAAAATAAAATAAAATTATACATTAAGATATTCAAAAAAGTGGGAAGGTCGATTCCCTACGTTCCTCCTTCGTCCCTTTGTTCCTCGGAGAAATTAGTGGTCTATAATAATTGAGATTTGAATGCAATTATATTGCATTTGAAAATATGATTCTCAGCGAAACTCAATATAATAGATTATACTGTTACCCATTCCAACATTTTACGACGCGTGTTAACTACCTATGAGAATACCCAAGAAAATTTACAAGTCTCTACGCTTAAAATTGCATTAGTTATCAATGTTATCATTTAAATATAAAATCAATTTCATCATAATTACGATTTCTGTGAACTTTGTTTAAAATGTATAACTAACTGAGTTATATAGTTATTATTATACTATTATAATAGTAAACTAAAAAAAAAAACTCAAACAATTACAATGAAATATTTCTTTATTAATATTATTTAAAATAATTATTGTTTAATACATAATGATATTTATAAACATTTATATACATAACATACAAATTTTAAATTATATAAAATATTTAAAATTATATAAAAATTAAAAGTTATATAAAATCTTTAAAATGATCTAAAAATTATAAATTATATAAAATATTTAAAATCATTAATGTCTAAAATAACATTTGTATAAAATTTGTATAAAATATAAGATATAATTTTAAACACATATTTTCATACTATTCTGTTGTTTTAAATATTTATAAAAATCTTCCGTAATAATAAAAACTTTACATACATGCTCCATTATTGATAATGTAATTTTTCAAAAGTTTTAGGGTTATTTTTAATAATATCCCAAACCTAACCTAACCTTTCGCTTAGGATGCACGTGTAATTTATAATAGGTACGTAAAAATTAACTTTTATATTTTTTAAAAAATACTGTCATGTATTTTAAAATATACGAGCCTAATGAACGAAAAATTGACAGTTTTTGGATTGTCATTAATAATATCTTCTAATAAACAACTTCTGAAAACTTTCATTAACAATAATTATAACCATCTAACAATACCTTGGTATTGTGGACTTCACATTTATCAACTTATTTATCAAAATAGCATTCATACGTTCTGACTCTACTCGTTTAACTTCCCGATTAATATACGCTGATGTTTTTCGACTGGCAGTTCCCGTATTTCCGACTGCATTTGGTTTAATAGTTTTATAAGTACTTATTATTTGCTTTTCAACTATACTTCGTCGTTCCGTGACTGTTAATTGATGTTTTTTCGTAATATGTAAAAATTTTGGCGTACTGTTGTTATTAGTGGTAGTTGTGGGAGTGATAGTGTTTACTGTTCGCAGCGATGTATGTTTCTTCGTATTTTCGACAGGATTTGGTTTGATAGTCTTATACGCATTTATTATTTGCATTTCGACTCTTCTTCGTTGTTCAGCGATGGTCAATTGTGGTTTATTCGTTATTTGTGAGGATTTTTGCATTTTGTTGTTGGTGGTATTTACGGAAGTGTTAGTGTTAAATGGTTTGTTTAATGTTGATCGCTTGACACCTGTTTGTAGCGTCATTTGTTTCTTAATCTTTTTGTTGAGATTGGGTTTACCGGTTTTATATGCATTTATTATTTTCATTTCAAAAATTCTTCGTCGTTCACCGACGGTCATTTGCGGTTGATTTGTAATATGTATAGATGTTTGCGTATTATTTTTGGCGGTAGTAATAGTAGTATTGGTGTTTATCGGTTTGCTCAAACTATCATCCTTTATGCTGTCGCACTCGCCGAAAAGATGGTTTATAGCTGAGGGACCATCCTCGTTCGCGTCGCCACGGTCCCGAATATCCGTCGTTGGTACAACGCGGTTTTGTCGATGAAAGCTATCTATCGGTTTCGGTAATCCTATATCACCGCGGTCTGTGGGTCTATTGGGTAATCCATCAATTGTGTAATTCATTATTTTTGTCTCAACTAATCCGTCGTTGTACGTCTTCTTCTCACCTGCATAATTGGTCATTTTTTTCTGTCTTCCCTTACTTTTATCGATTATTATCGGTTCTTTATTTTTCTCAACGAAATACGTTTGATTTAATTTAATAATTCGTATTTGAATTAATAAAGTAAAAAGGGATCACAATTGTAAGTACAGAATATTTTCGTATAATACAAACACATTATTTAAAATGATTACCTTGGTAATAATTGCTTGCATCACACTATATTTCAAATTTTAAACATATGTTGTTTGTGTTCGAATCGAAAAAAAATAATAATAGCCATATACTATATTATGCTATTTTGATGATCTTGCATGTTTTTTTATTAAAATAATAAACATGATTTGCTTTATTGATCATATTATACAACATAACAAAATATATTTAGGTATATTAAAATATTTAAATTAAATAATTGAATATTTTTTTTTGTTTCGAATGTACCATTAAAATTAATGTATCATACAAATTTATTATACGCAACTGTACAGAAAATAGATTTAAATAATTTTCTTGAATAAATTAAATAAATTAACTTAATAGATATCTTGGAATTAAATTAGTTTACGATAAATTTTTAAAGGACATTTTTATAAACAAAAAATTGTACGTTTATAAAAAAAGCTGGAAAATTCCGTCGTCCCTTCAGTACTCAGAGAAATTAGTGGTTTATTATAATCAAATCTCTACGATCAAAACTCAATTTGTCAACTTTAAATAAAAAAATTTAAAATAACGGAAATCATGATTTGCCGATTTTCCGCTTTTTTGGTAGTTTTTCTTCTCCCAAGGAAAAACTTTTGAGAAATTCTAAAAATGAGCGAAATTTATTTTATTAAATTTATTTTAAAATACCAACTAAATGCAATTTGTTACCGAAAGCATACCCTTTTCGTGGTATAATAATATATGAAGTTTATTTAAAAAATACTTTAATAGAAAACATAATACATTAATCATACGAAAACGGAATTTTATTATCTAGGTATATCAATATATTTCAACCATAAGTCCACATATATACTATATTTGTTATTAGTAAATTATTATTATAAAAAAAACGAATATTGTAATATTCTAAATTTAGAAAAACATATTATTATTTACAAAGTTACATACAAATTGTATTGAATAAATTACAAAGGCTATTCAATTATTTACCTTTAACGGCTTTAACACTGGCTTACGTATAGTTGTTAATATGTAATAGCATATACTTATAGCTACCAATGGGGTTGCATATTTGTTTGGTACAACAATTTCATTTCTAAATATATATTTATATATATTTGGATTGAACTAAAATAAACACACGTGCAGCCCGTGTAGGGTTGCTAACCTTTTCATGTGTCAACGGTATATTAAAATAAACCGATTAATCGATTCCTGTAGGTGTTATTGACCTAACTATTTCTTTTTTTCTGTCGGTTAATGTATTTGTTTTAATAATATATGTTTCGGGTTTATTTTGTATAATATCAACTTGTATAATAAGCGACGCTATAATAACTAATTAGGGGTTAATTGAATGCAATACTAACTTGAGGAATCAATAATTTTAACTAGCTCGTTAGCTGATATAACTTACAACTGTCAAATAAATAAATAATTCAATGTAATATATTTGTAATATACCTACTGCGATCTCTTATTTATACAAAAAAATTCTACAAAAATATTCTTCTTGTAAATAGAGACTTGAAAAGGATATCAACTTTAAAGACAATGTATATAAGTGATTGAGAAACTTGAACAAAAAAACAAAAATAAATTGAAATTGGCTTTAATTGTATTTTATAAATAAATAATTTATACTTTTTTATTTGATCCATGTTTTGTCATTTTTTCTAAAACCAGCAGAAAACAGTGCTTTGAGTGATAAAAAAATTAGAGAGACTCTTGTTCTTTATCTCTTTTTAAGTTATTAGAGGACTGCCACTCTTAAATAGTAAAGGTACGGTGTTTCTAAAAAAAAATAGTTCAGATCGTCCTGAGTCCCTTTAATTGGAGCACTGGGTGCAAGTGCATCTTCTTTTACTTCCCTTATATCGCCCACGTATTAATAAATTGTATATTATTTTGCGTGTAAAAAACACGATTTATTATTTACACCAGTTGTATTTTATAATATTTATTTACACATGCCGTTCACAGATAATATACTATACTATAATGATTATTGTACTAATAATGTTTTTAAAACAATGCATTACGATTTTATTGTTGTGTAATAACGATATCAGACTAGGACGCTATGGTTACTACGAAAAAACTAATGCGGCTTGGCTGAGACTGTTTTATTATAAACATTCACATTAAAAAAAGTTAGAATTTCACTATTTCCTGTATAGTCGAGTAACTACGAGATAGATGACATTAGACTATATTATATTTGACTGTGACTCTTTTATTTAATAAGTCAAATTTCGCATTCGTTTAATTGTTTATTTCGATAACAGGTTACTTAAATGGGTTTTGTGTATGAGAACCAAAATATTAACGATAATGTGTAGTAACGACGTATAGTTTGTTATAATTAATTAAAGTTTATAAAAATTAAAAAGTGTGAAAAAATATGATTAATTTAATGTATTTTTCGTGTATTACTTTCTTGCATTTATATTTCATAGGTTTATGTTATTATGCGAATTTAATAAGCAATAATTGGTCGTATCTATTTATCTTAAAAAATGTAAGTATACATATAATAGTATCTTCGTATTTGTTAAAATTGAAATTTATTTATAATTAATTATATGATCTTGTTTCTTGACATTTATATAACTTTTATAGTTTAATAGATATATATTTCAATTTTATTATTATTTCGAATCTAGTAAAAAGAGTTTTGTTTATTACATTAGTATTACTATAGTGTAGTTATTATGATGACCATCAGCGTTTTTATCCGATACAAATATTATTATATTACTAGTTTGCATGCTATTTATTTATATATTATTATTATAATGTTGTTAGTGTATAGTTGTTTATATTATTATAAAACCATTATTATTAGTATATTTCTCCCATTGCCTTTGTGTAAATGTATACCAAAAATGAGTGAAAACTGTGTCACAAACTCGTAAACATATTTATATTATTTGTACATTATAATACATCATTTTTACTACGATCTAGCGCACTTCTAACAGATACAAGTGAAATTTTTCATTAGGAAGAAAAAAATAGAACAATGACTTGTAATATATTTTGTATTTTAAACGTAAAATCAGATATTTATAATACATACCTATTAGTATGTTTTTTTTTCGTGAAACACCTATTTGTATGCGGTTTGTATTTTTAATTCATCGCACGAGAAACATATTATAATTGATTCGAATAGGTACATAATTCGATTAATTTAAAAGGAGTTTGGTTGAAAGTTTTTATTTTCTATCACAACTTACTAATGGCGTACGTAAGGAATTGTCAAGGGGGCGGAGGGGTAAAATAATTACAATTTTTAGTTTCATTATCCGATTAGTGGTAAATTATCGTTTGTGAAATGTTTCTTTCATAGGTAATTAATAGTAATTATTAATAATCGTATAGTAACGTAAAAATGATTAAAACATGTTTGTTTTGTGACATTTTATATTACATGATGATTATGATAATTGAGCCCAAAAAAGTCTAAGGAGCAACTGCCTCTATTTGATCCCCTGAGGACGTTCTTGCAACTTGCTTATCTATTTTTAGTCTTTCCCATTTTTTAGAAAGTAAAAACTCTAAAATATTACCCATTCGTGTTTGTAATTAAGTATTGTGCATGCACGTTTTTTTTTATTGTATAACATGTTTGTAGGGGCGAACCAAACAAACCGTTTTATTTTGGGATCAAAGTCAGTGATTTACTAATTTTACCAACTATAAAAAATAAGAGTAATTATACAATTATAATAGTAAATGTTACCAATATTCATATTTTATGTTTCTTATTAGTTATTATTGTAACTATGAAATCGAAATTTCATCTAATTAGTATATTAACTATTCATAAATATAATATATAATAGTTATAATAATTATTCCAATAAATAATATTTTCAAGTAAAAATAAATTATTCGATTTAGTTAACTTTTTTTGAATGGCTAACTGAGTATCAAGTGTATATATTTCTTCAATGGGGGGGCAGTCTTCCACCCCAAACCACTGTAAGTTTCGCCACTGCAGTTTTTATTCTACTCCTTAAAAACGATTCAAATCCGCATTACTTTATATTTATTTAAATATTTTAAATAGCCATTATACAAATAAACACCGTTCGACAATCGTAATTTATACATGTTTTGATAAATGTTTCAGCCCAAAGCTGTATTCTTCACTTGTATGGACAGTCGAATGTTACCCTCTAGATTTACCGACACCAACATTGGTGACATGTTCATTGGTTAGTATATGTTTGATAATTAAGGGGCATTGTATCGTTTTTGTATTTTACATCCCGTACAAAATAATGTACGACAAATAATGAACAATTATAATAATATAATATAGATTAGTAATTTAGTGTTGGAAATTTAATCATCATTATTTATTTTATTAAGTCATGGGTATACATTATTATTATTGTTATTATTATTTATTTATTAGGGTAATTATAGTATATCACAACAATTTTTTTTTCGATTTCATCTTAACAATCAATTACAATTATTATAAAGATTAAATTTAATTACTTTATGACTTATAACGATTAACGAGTAACAACAATTATTGCAATTGAAAAATTGATTATATATGCTTTTCCCATGAATAATAAACATCAATAATAAGTTATTCGTGTTACAAGATTTTGCCAAAAAATTACATTTTCATTGCCATTTGCAACATTAAAAATTGTTTTTTTTAATAAGTTTTATGCATAATTTTACGGGGAATTTTAGTGAGAAACGCTGGTAATTTGATTCCACATTCGCAACATTTTCTCGACGAATATACTACGTGTGAACCAGCAGCTCTGGAACTCGGATGCGTGCACAACGATATAAGACACATTATAGTTTGCGGCCATTCTGATTGCAAAGTAAGTTGCAAATAAAGTAATTATTTAAACGATTTCAATAAAGTAATGATTGATTGGGTATTAAACATTATGCTAATTTAAATTATTAGTATATTGCACTTTTTTCGTGCATATAATAAGTATAGGTAATAACTATTATTGTAATATACATTTAAATAGTAATAATAAGCATGTTATTATAAGAATAAATTATTTGTTGGGTTTTAGTTTTAAATTTTGAATTCATTATAGTATTATACTCATTCGTTTTCAAAAATTAATTGTTAATTTCACATACGAGTATAATATATCTATAATTATTTAAATAAATAATAAAAAAGCCGAATACTGTACTTTTTGTTTATACAAAGTATATAATTATAAACATAATTCAGCAAACAATAATAATTAGAGCTCGGAAGATATTGCCCTTAAATATCTTAAATTATGCATTTTAAATTACTAGAGGATGTAAAATATAATAAATATGAACTCAGAAAAAATAAACATAAATTGTATATTTAAATATTATTCTATTTTTAATCAAAATATAAAATAATATTATTAATATTAGATAGATATCAGTGAATATTACTTAATAATTAAGTAAACATTAAAACATTAAACATTGAAAAATTAATTGATGATTAAAAAAGTTTAAAAAATGACTAAATGATTAAATACGTCATATTGATCCAATTCAATTACTAAAACAATACTTCCAAATTGTTAATAAACAAAAAATTAATTTTAATAAAACATTATGTACCTCTGTATAATATTATTATTATTATTAATGCTATGTATTATAAGTATCTCTATTTTTAATAAATAAAACAAAATTAATTCATATTTTATACACATTTACATTATTGATTATAATTTTCAAGTATAAACTAAAATAACACAATAATGAGGAAGAAACAAACAAATAATAATCGATTATTATTTTAATCGCACAACTATTACGTTATAAATAATATTAATAAAATGTGGTACTTATGTATAGTTTTGTAGAAAATACATTCTTTTCGTAAATAATAGAATTTTTTTGAACGCCGTTATTGTTGTACGTGGAATATTTTATACGTTCATTTAATTCTCAGGCAATGAACTTGTTGCACCTGCTCAGGGACACGGAATACGCTAGCATCGATAACCGCCGGCTGTCGCCGCTCCGAGCATGGCTTTGCACGCACGCCATATCATCTTTAGCCAAATACCAACAGTTGGAAGCTGCCGGCTTCGATACACCACTCGTTTTTCAGGCCGAGACACCCTTGCGTAAAATTATCGCCTACATTGACCCGGAAAACAAGTTTTCCGTCACAGATAAGTTATCACAGGTACAAAATACTTTATAATTTTTAAATCTCAAAACTTTTTTTGATTTCTTAAATTATATAATGGATCAATCAATATTGACAATTCTTTGTCTGGTTAAAAAAAAAAAAAAAACAATGGTCTATTTTTGACGTAAAAAAATCGATTTAAATAATTTCTGAATACAATGCATTTGTTTAAAAACATAACTTATCTAAATCCTATATGTTGTAAATATTGGTTGATATTTTTTCAAAAATCAAATTTTATCGTGCGTACCAAAATGAGTAGAAATGAAATGAACTCTATGTTTGATTTAAAAACCAGAACTGTACATAGTCGTACATTGGATGTGGATATAGGGGGCGCAAGTAGTATAATTCTATAAAATATAGTATAACTACAATTTTTTTTTTTGCATAATAGATACTTAAAAAAGTAATATACTATTAAAATTTGTACACATAATATTTTTTAAAAGAGTCTTCAATCATGAATTAAAAATTTCGCCTAATCTAACCTAACTGTTAGATCACCACTAACACAAAGAAGTTATCTAGAACTTGGGAGTGCTAAGCACCCACGAGCATCCCCCCGTGTACGTTTGTGGAACTGTATATAATATATATATCATTTTTTTTTAAAAAAAAAAAAATTATCTCATCTGTTTTATATTAAAATTATACAATAATTAAACTATACCAGACATAAGAATAATGTGTCTATGATCCATAATAATAATAATTATTGTATATACCCATCGAAAATGCACTTAAATTATGATTGTAAATAATATACAATTTTGTTTCTTTGATGTACCTATAGGTTAACACTCTTCAGCAGTTACAAAATATCGCTAGCTACGGTTTCCTAAGAAAGCGTTTAGAGGCTTTCGACTTGCATATACACGCCCTTTGGTTTGACATATACACCGGTGATATATACTATTTTAGCAGACAAAGTAAGAAATTCGTAGAGATTAACGAACAGAACGTCGAAAAACTAGTGGAAGAAGTTTCCAAGTATTATTGTTGAGACGTCGTCGTGACCAAAGTGACGTACTCCTCATCCGTTATTCACATATTGTTATACTATCAATATGTTAATCACTTATTATTACAATCGGTGCTTAAGGTTTTCTATCGAAGCTGCAAAACACAACAGATCTTTTACTAGTTTACCATTTATATTATGTTTACGATTTACTTATTCTTAACGTACATTCCGAACCCAAACATTCCGACCATAAAATATAATATAATATAATATAATATAATTAATATTAATTAATTTTTATAAACAAATACCGTACTTAATCGTTTTTAATCAATACGAATACGCGATTTCTTTCGAATATTTATGGTATCTAATAATAATATGTTATGATTTTTTTTTTTAATACCATTATTGTTTCAATTTTATGTACTTTTATATATATATATATATATATATGTGTTTATACTTGTTAATATTGATTTGTCACCAATAAAAAAAAATAAAAATAAAAAAAACTACGAGGGAATGTATGCTGCAGTGTTCATTGCCGGGAGAGGTGGTAGGGAGGGGAGGAGACATTATTATATTCCATTGGTGTGAGCATTGTTTCTCGAACACAGCAGATAAGTAGAGCATGAAAAGCCCAGCCTGGATGCTGCGTGAAAGAGAAAGCAAAAATAATTTCTTTGTCGTATAGTTTTCCTCAGCACGGTGTAGTTCTTTATCATGTATTTTGTTTTATTTTCTTGTCACGGTTGTCGCGCGGGAAGAATACCGATTTTCCACTGCGAATGAGCCAACTCATCAAGGGGGTCCCCTAGTACGACGCAAAGTACCTATTTCTTACAATTTTCGTTCTGAATTCTCAAGATGAAAATCCACATCTTGGGAATAAACGTTAAAACAAATATAATATTATATTATGGATAATCTCTTTCAGCACAAGCGTGATCGTATTCAGGGAAAGTTTCAGGGTTCAAACCTCTCTCCTCAAAAAATTCGTCAACATATTTTATGATATATTTTGTACCGAAATAGTTTATTATTTTATTACAATAGTTAAAATTTGCAACCGTGAGCACAAGTATAGGTAGAACCTAATATAACAAGTCGAATTAACGAATACTATATTCGATGTTATTATTAATATAATATAATGTGTGTTTTTTATAATAAATTTGTTTTTGTTAAATATTAAACAATGTTTTTATGTTCTTTGTGAAATTAATTTTGGACACCAGTTGGCCGATGAGTGTTAGGTTTCGTAACTTCTATGATGAGTCATGTTTGTAGTCTGCCATTGGTTTGAAATACCTACATATAAATGGATGAATATTATTGAGTAAATAACATCATAGTATGGTGGCAAACAGACGATAATAGAACGTATACAAACTGTTTAAAAGGTTCCATAAATTATATTATTATGAATTATTTTATTAATTAATTTATTAGACGAGTTCGATATGATGACGTAAATATTATACATATGGGTATAAGCCGGCGGTGGACTGAATTTTATCAGCCCACAAAATGTTCCAACCTAATTACGATCAGATTTTTATATCTATTTATTTATATATAACTTTTTAATGAACCATATTATTAATAATTGTTTGGTTTTATTGTGTATTTATAATTTATCATTAATGGAATATTCGAATTAAATACGAATTAAAAATGAATATCGCGTGCAAAGTGTGTAAATAAAATTCATTACCTACCTGTAAGTATATTTTAGTGTCTACATAGGTCTGTAACTTATAAACACGGTCAGTGGTATACTATGAAATGACAATGTGCGGTATACTATAATGGTGGAGAGGAAGGGGACATTCGTAATATAGATCGTCGCGTGAAACATGTATAATATAAATTATAAGATGTATAGTGAGTCTGTAAAATTAATTAAACATAAATATATTGTTATTGAATGATTTTATTCCTTTGTATCGAACACGAACAATTTGTTTTCGAATAGAGTGTTTTGTGTAGATCTATCCATTGAAATCTATAACGTACATATTAATTATATATTTTACTTTAATTATCGAATTCTAGGGTTAAAAAAAAACGCACTGTTTGAACTTGGAATTATATCGAAATAATGAATAAAATGTATTAAAAATATAATTTAATATTTGTTTTCTGCTGTTTTGAGGTATTTTTTCCCGATTATTATTCCTACTTACAAGCTTATAGACGACTTAAAATATTAAATTTAATAATAAGGTATTAAAAAAGTAAGTATGTTCAACGTATTAAATATTTTTGAACGGTTATAACTTATAAGTCATATTACAATTTTTAAAAAGTTCTTCAATCTCGCCTTACGCCGGGAAGCTTGATGGGCGGTCAACAATCGAAAAATCAACGTTTATAATAATTATAGTTTTAAAATATGTGGGTACTGAATTTAAAAATTCTATTCTATTAATTTTTTTTTCAGTATATTATTATAATTATATATTTTTCTATGTTTACGAATGCAGTTGGATTATTATCTCTCCAATCCGTGATGTAATTTCACCTAAAAACCCATTTGATTTTTTTGTTGGTTTTATAATCTACGAAAAGGTAATTGCAGATCGGCGGGCTAATGAATTTAAAACGAGATCTCATTATAATAATAATTTATACTACCTACATAATTTAATGTTAAAACATAAAATCACTTGTGACTACAATATTATAATTAGGGTTAGAGACTTCATGTCCTAAAAATTCTTAAAATATGCATTTATTTATGCCTTAAAAAATTACTAAATATGCATTTAAAAAAAAGGAAAACACAAATGCAAATTTTGTAAATTAATTTCATATAAATAAAACCATTAAACTAATATCTCAGGCTCAGAAAATCTATTTATAATTTTTTTTTTTTTTTCATAAATTATTCACAAAACTTACACTTTTATATCAAAAATGGTAATATTTGCAATCAATTTTTTTAAATACTATAGACTCGTATCGCTATGAAACAAATGTCTATTATTTCGCTATGTTTTGAATGATTGTTGATAAACACGCAGAAGTCTCTAGCCCTAATTATAAAATATAGGTTTAAAACCGCGGTCGGTTTCTGTTTGGCCCATATATTTTAAAATAATTTCGAAGACTGGTCATTAATAATCTCGTGACCATCGTCGAATTTCGCATTCTGCAATTATTGGCGAACGACTGCTGCCGCGATTCGTAACTCGAATTTAGTTTTGCGGCGACTGTGCGTCTTCCGGCGGCGTCTCGGCGAACACAGGAGTCGATTTTCCCACGGCGGCGGCGGCGTCGCGCAGGTACCTACTTACCTATATAATTTCTATATGGATGCGAATTGAATTTCTGCCGTCGTTTTCTCTTTCCCTCGCCATCGTATAATTATTATAATATTATTATTATTATTATTATTATGTGAATATGTAATATCGCGTTCGGGCCGCGCGACCTTTCTTCGGACGCGAATCGGTCGACGCGGCGCGCGCCGTATAGTTCCACGACCCGCGCTTGACGGTCGCATCGCGCGTACGGACGACGCGTCGTTGACCCGTCGGTTTAATGATCTCTGCGCGAGAGGAGACGAGCCGCCCAAAGGTCACGGCGGGCCGCCGATGCTGCGACGACGACGACGCTCTGACAGCAGCGGCCGGCCAACGCGTCGGCGGAGTCCTGTTGACCTTGATCGGCGGCTCAGGATTATGTTATTGTGTCCGTCGCACACGCACTCATGTAGGTTGAACGCCTGAGCCTGTGAGCGAGCGAGCGCGCGCGTGTATTGTACTCGCCCGGCCGGCCAGTACGATGGCCTACATAATATAATATCGTGTGTGCGGCCACTATAATAATAATAATAATAATATAATATAAGCGTTCGATTCGTAGTGGTCGCGGCCGGTCGTCCGGGTGGGGGGAGGGGGAACGATGGTGGTCGCACGTGGGACGCGTTGCCGAACGCGATTCTCCACCGCAATCGTACAACGTGTATATTTTATATATTTATTATTATTATTATTATTACTCACTCGATCCCGCCATAATAAAAAATAGAGTGGTTTATTATTATTTTTTTATCCGTAAAAAACAACTCCATAACGTGCCGCATGATGAACACGTGGCTAACACGCACGACCTATCGCGACATTAAAATAACAATAATAATAATACTCGACGGCGAAACCGCGACGACCGGGACAGGGGACGATAGTCGTCGTTTTCCGTCAGGGACCGAAAAAACAAACATAATATGAAAAATCGAAAGTTGCAATAAAAAAAAAAAAAAACATGAAAACTTTTGTGAATCGGTGGTGGACTCCAGTCAGTCGCTCGCCCACCGAAATTTCAGTAAAATTATTACTTGTTATTTTAGCTGTTTATATGGTTTTATCCATGTATAGCAATGAAATCAATAGGTTTTTATTATTTACTAACTACACATTTTTACTAAAATATATAAACTATTATAATTTTTTTTTTTTGAAACTTAACATAATAAAGATTTTACAAATTATTTTTAAGAATAATTAAATGCATTTTAAATGTTATGTTAGGAACGCAACACGAATGTAGGTATAGAATAGATACGATCTTTTAGCGAACAGCATGCTATTATATATAGTTAAAAGTTATCGAGACAATCGAGACATCTAAAACCAACGTGTAAGTATATTTAAATGTATCGATAATATATTTATAAAATTAAATTAAAAAACAAAATTAATATTTTTCAAAGTTGTACTGTAATACGAAAAAAAAATTAGAATTATTTATTTATTTGGTACAATAAGACAAAATAAGTAAAACAAGACAAGCGAACAATTTGTTGTTCTCTGTCTGTGTGTAACGTATACTGTATATAATATACAGCAAAATAAGAATAACCATATGTGCAGAACAAAAAAAAATGTTAAACGCCTATTGCCGAAGTTAATGAAAAGAATATTTTTTAGAGATCGACATGTGCATATTGTAAAACACAAGAACAAAGAAAGTTACAGCTATATTTAAAAAACTGAAATCGTTGTTTACTTCTTTTTAGTAAATTTGATCAAATTCACAAATCGTCGATATACCGTAAAGGCTAAATATAACATAAACGCCACAAAGTTTTTGTTGTAAATAATAATTTTTTTAATAATATTTGTGGGATCATTATAAATGAATACCAATTACAATATACTATTTAATTATAAATGTATAATAGGTAAAAATATATTATAATATTTTATTTGTACGCAGAATAATAAAATTATAAATACCTGTCGCATAAATAAAGTTTTTACGGTCCAACTAAAAATGTCAAATTATTCCTAAAAATATATGCTCGTGTGAAGAATTTTTTATAAACTTTTTATACGCGTCCGATTTCCGCGATGTAGCATACATGATGGCATGTGCAGAATACAATTTTTATATTGTGTAGAATAATAAACACATGTCGTAAGTCGATATATTATCGTTATTATGTTTACCCGAAACATATAATTATATTATACGTTGGAAACTCATTTTAGTGTACCTTAAAACCACTCAGAAACGCATTAAAATTTTGAGAACTCTTTTTTTTTTCTTTCTTCAATAAGAAGAGTCACTAAAATATCAGCTTGTCTCAACATTTACAAAACATTTTACACATTTTATATTATTAATCTAAAGCCGGAAAGTGAGAGAGAAATGAATAACGCCTTGAAGTTGTTTGTTTAAAATTTCAATAATAAATTGACAAGATCGAAACGATTTTAATTCATCCCGCGATAAGGTGGAAGTTGTATTAAACAGTTGAAGGTTGAAACCAGTGTTAGATAAATATTAAGGCATCGCATTAATGTTACGTGGTTTTTTTGTATTTGTTTTCCGAGAGAATCTTGAAATTTATTACTTTCATTCATAATAATACCGATATATTATAATATCAAAATATGTAATAATTCACGATCAACGATATATATATATATATATAGTTGCAGCAGACAGAAATCACGTTAATCAAATAAGTTATCTGTTTTGTAAATGTATTTAGGTTAATTCGGAAACTTAACTGCTTTCATATTTTTTATGACCCAACCATAAAATAAAAAAGTCCCGGATAAACTTTCATTGCCAGTTGCCACGATGACGTTGTTATTTATTAATCGTGTTTTTATATACGAAAATAATATTATTATTAGTGAGTATTTGAGCTTTATCGATTTTTGTTTTTTAATTGTAGGTACATAAAAATACTTGAAAACATATTTTTTGTTAGAAGGAGAAAAACAGGATGTAAAACTGTTAATTTTTTAAAAAAAAATTAAACATAAACATATTTATTACGAGTTAATACCACCAGAATAATATAAACTAGGTACTCTAGTAGGTACTGCATAGTTGTGAATAATATGTATAAGGTACCGTTTTCATGGGTTGGGTATAGTGGGTATACTGAAGGTTAGGTTAGCCTAAATAATCTGGCACTGTATTTCGTCTATTAAAAAATTGTAAACTATTGAAAATAAATTAGTAAAAATTAATAAAATTATAATAATTACATATATAAACGCATACGTTTAAATACGTTTAAACGAGTACGTTGGCTGTTATAATAATTATTCTTCATTCATAACTTAATCATAAACGTATATGTTATTGCCGTTATTTATTAATAGTAAAATATTATTCATATATTATCTCGTTCTTCTCGTCTCGTTCTGCGTTTTACGAACATATAATTGTATTGAAAAATATTATAAGAGTCTCATATTCACATTAGGTTTTTGGGAAAGTTTGACAAAACTTCAAGTATATTTTCTTCTTCGTGATGTTAAAAAACCTCTTAAACGTTAATATTGATATAAAACATTGTTGTAATTGTGTATATAAAATACCACGTCACGACTCATGACTGTCCAATGAGAATTATAACATTTCAATATTTATCCATAACGACGTTTTTAATGATATATTGTACCAAAGTACAATATATTATTATTACAATAATTACTATTAATCGATATTATGAATTGCAAATCGTTTATATATTTTAGTCAAAGGACCATAGTATTGTTATGGATTTTATTGATTTGATTGTTTATAATTTTCTCCGGATGGTACTTCAACTAATGGCGTATTTTTTTTTTTTTTGGGGGGGAGGGGTCATCCAGGTTAAAACCGCCCACGATAACAAAAAAAAAATTTATTTATCTTAATTGTTTTATATTATATTGAACGGGGAGGAGGAGAACCTTCATGATAAGCCTCCAAAAACAATCTGAACACATTTATAAATAACTAAATAGCCTCTGACTTCAAATGTCCCGTGTCCGACTAGACTTGATTGCTGGGTTAGGTCCGTTTGAACGCGGAAAATATACTTAAACAACGTCTTGTATATAAAAACGACAATTTTTATATTTTAAAATCAATAAATTGTAAACATTTATAAAATTACAATATTACAAATAAATGCGTTAGATTCTGTTGAATTGGCCCAACTATAAATTTCGAGATACTGTCTTTCCCCTAAACCATGGCCTCGGTCTGTGCACCATAGGGGCATATTGGGCTAAGTCATAAGAAGACATTTTGATGTCTATCTATGAGAAGAGTCAATTTGGCTTCGTTCGTATCACTTATCATATTATTATATATTTGTAAGTAGGTAATCGACATTACATGTTATTTTTTTTTTTTAAACCGCTTCGATTGTTTCTATTTCGATTAGTTTTTAATTTTTTATTATTTATGTGTTCCGATTCGAGACGATAATTTCGTAATAATGAACACTTTTGAAGGGAGAAATTTTAACCACCTATGGTGTAAATTGTATACCCTTATATCAACATTTTTATTTTTTTTTTATGAAAAGTGTTTTTCGTCTATAATAGTTACACATTTGCGACACAAGTTCAAGGTTATCTGAGGTTCTTCTGACGAAGATTGTACATAACATACGACGAGATTGTAATTTGTTACGATTGTGCATGATGTATCACGTGTACCTACTTTTATTTATTGGTTTTTTTTTTTTTTTTTTGGTCTTCTTCTCCTTCTCTCTGCCACGTCCAAACGTGTTTTTTTTTATATATATTTTTTAAATATATATATTTTATTACCCACAACCGAAATATTATTACACACGGCGGCGGCGACTATATAGTGACTACTATATGATGACTATAGCTCTGTTGCGAGTCGAGGCCGCCCAAACGTCTGGACGATTGTGTATGTATAAGAACGCATCCGGCTCGGTGACCTACATCCGGGATCGCCTTCGGCTTGTACCGACACGCGCGCGCGTCTCTTTCGAGCAGCCCAATAAAATTCGACCTGTTGAATTTGTCTCTGTGTATCTCCAGAAAAAAATGAAAAATACACACATCAATCTCGGTGTTCGTTATTCGTTTTTTCTATATATATTTATATATATATATATATATAAAAAAAAAAATATTACTATTTATAAAATACAATATTATACACGATGACATATTTTTTTTTCTACTACGTATACGCGCGTGTCACACGCACACACACAGTCATCGCTTATATAATATTACATTAATATACATAATAATGTATACAATGCGTAAACTAGTTGTCTACCTAATATATAATAAGTCATGTTAATTTTTAAATAGTTTTTGAGTTATTCGAGTTGGAATTAGATATTTATATGCTATGATATATTTGAATACATTCTTTTTATCGTCTTATTAACCATATTCTTTCTACGATTCTTTAGATTCTTTGTAGGTATTCTATTTCGCCTTACACACCAGACTATAGGACATGGGGTCGTCTACCCTAGTCTGCTACATCATCCTAGATCTCAATTTCGATCTTGAATATGATTATCGATGTAAAATTATTCTACTTAAATCTAAAAATTAACAATTTTTCAATTCAAACTCAATTTAATCATAAAAAACATCAATTCGCACAGAATTTACATATAGCATAATATAAATATATCAAAAAGAGGCTGAACTTTTATAGAAGGATATAGATAGTCCTTTCCCACTGAAATAATTCTAATGACAATTGGGATGTCTCTCATTGTCAATGTATTTCGTTTTCTAAAAAGCGTACTAGTATTATTTTTAATTAGAATTTATCTGCTGAACATAATTTATTTCGTTTTTCTCATGTGAAAGATCTTGAAGTTATTTTTGACTCAAAACTATTATTTGACATTGTTATTTCAACAATCAAGAAAAAAACTCTTTCCTTATTTGGAATGATTATAAAGGTAGATAATTTAAATGTCTCTATATATTTCCTTTATTCGTTCCAAACTAGGGAACTATATTGGACTTACTGTCCGTGAAATAGATAAAAAATTATAAAAATATCATTGATATGACCGCGCTTGTCTTCATAATATATGTGGGCACTTTGCAATAGAATATATATACACCTAATTATTATGATTACCGCTGTTAGACTAATGGAAATACGCAACGAGCACATTATAACTATATATACCTACTTTTTTCCTGTTATAACATACTCGTATTATTTAATTTAGGGTTTTTTTTAAAATTATCTCAATAGAATTCATATTTTTTTATTTTTACTAGTAATATGAAACTTTAATTTTTCGCAAAAGTGAGGTTATATACACATTTTATTCCTCCGTATATTATTAATGTAAGATGCGAGTGGTTTTTTTTAGGAATAATGCATTTTTCATAATCTGATAATTCTACGTTGTATCAATTTTGTTTATGATTATATTATTTCTTTTATTAGTCGAAACAACGAGTTTTGTGTACCTACCGACTGCCTATAATCATTCTGTCATTCCCATTATACTGTGGAAGTTTATCATGGTTGCGCGAACATACGGATCAAGACGTATTCGTCGAAAACTGAAAAGACATTTCGTCGTCCTAAAAACACATTTTAGTATTTTACTATATTAGTCAGCAGTACCTATATTATAATATTAACCCACTCAATATTTGAATCGAATATTCGAATTTGTCTAAATATAATATACAGGGTGATTTATTAAGCGTGTTCAACCCACTTTTTTGCTTTAATAATGAATATTTTTATTTTATTTTTTATTTTCCAATACATATACGTGTAGATTTTTTTATGTCCCTTGAGGTTTATCTTGTTGCGATATAAATATTGTTTTTTCAAATGGCAACTACTATTTTTTTCATTAAAACATGATTCTATATTTTTTAAGAGAAATTTTGATGTAATCGAATCAAAATTCTAAAAGTTATTTAGGTAGATATTCTAATTTGTATAATAAGGAAAACAGTTCTAAATGTAGGTCCCATAAAAATACAAAATTTGTATTGTTGCAGGATAAACCTTAAGGAACATAAAAAAACTAAGTGCCTGTTGGAAAATACAAGTACGTAAATTAAAATGTAAAAAAATTTTTTCCCAAAATATGCATTAATGAAGCAAAAAAATGGGGTGAGTCGCTTAATAAAACACTCTGTGTATTGTTTATTTGCATTTTTCTCATATCGTAAAATAAAATACAAATTATTATTCGAATAAATTTATTATATATATATATAGGTGGGAAGTGTTAAAATATTTCAATTTTTTGATTATTATTTATTAATTTCCTTCTAAAATAATTGTAAATATTATATTTATGACCTGATTTGTACCTATATTTTAACATTTACAATTTGTATTATATCTACAATTAATTACAATAATTTTATGAATCCTTAATTTATAATAAATATTAAAAACAGTTATATTTTTTGTTGTTATAATATTTGTCTTCTATTTTAATTTAGTCAAATATTTATCATTTTGCTCATATATTATTATTATTAGAGTTAGGATTTAGGTGTCATAATTTTTTTTTTGGGTATTAAAATGCAATTTTCATTATAAATTTAACTTTTTAGGTCATTTTTTATGTTTTTATAGTATCTTTCACAAAAAAATTTTTTTTCTAATACAATATTTCATTCATTAAAATAAAATAATAATAATAATAATAATTAGCACAAAAAATAATGCAAGTTAATTAATTAAAATATATTTTTGAGATTATTATTTCACATGATATAGATACTTAGGCTATTAATTAAAATTATTAATTGAAAAAATAATCACACAAGTTTATATCATTTTTAATTTTTTAAGCTACGATGAATGCATTTTATAATTTTTTAGAGCATTAAAATCCCAGCTCTATAATTATTAATAATACAATATTATTTTGTGTAAAAAAAAAAAAATAATAATAAAATAAAAGCTATTCACAAGTTTTCAAAATTTAAACACTACGCATAATACATGAAGAATTACTTGAAAAATGACTCGTTTCGCGAAGACGGTGTTGAAATAATAGTTGACCTTGAATTTTTTTTTTTTTGCGAAACTTTTTCTTATTGTTTTTTTTTTTTTTGTTTTCGGCCAACGGGTGTGTAACGATGTAGAATCGAAAACGGTACTATATGTATATATACTTTGTTTTGTCCCTCCCCTCTCGCCGAAAATCTGAGGTTTTTTTTTTTTTATTATCCATAACCATTTATACGATGCGGTTTTTGTCGTGCGTGTGTGGACAACGCGTCTACCGTCCGACGCGAGAACGGGAACGTTGAAAACCGTTTTGTTTCATGATTAATACATGACTTTGGTGTTTTGCTGAATATTTTCGTTGTTAGGCCGCGGGAACGGGCAGCGATTCTTCGCACACGGGCGTATTATCATCTGGTCCGTCACGTATAGACGACGATAATTACCGGTCCGCGATAAGGCTCATCTGGGAGGCCACGGGGATTTTACGTATACCTATGTGACCTTAGAACCGCGCGGTATACGCGACGGTATACCACGCGCGGTCTATACCGTTATTGTGCGGGGGGACAAACGCATGAAATAATAATTAACATGAGGTTCCCATCTTTAGTACACAAGTATCTGTATTATTATATCGTGACGCCGAAGACATTTTCGGTGTATACATTTGATAAATTTCGCTGTAACAATGTACGAGAACTTTCTTGTACCTATATTTTAATTCATATAATAATAATATGATTTCTCTAATTACCGATTTACGATTATAATATTATGTGTAAGGCGCGTCCAAAAGTTTTTGAAAAATTGTCAATTATAACCTATATACAGCTCTCATAAGCAGAGACGCGTTTAACGGGGAGCTAATGGTGGGTACATTTATATGGTGCTCGGAGGGGGCGGAATTTTTTTTATTAACCCTCATAGAATCGAAAAAAAATATGATAAAAAATTTCAAAAATTTATGCTTTTGTCAATATTTACTACAAATCCAGGATTACACAAAACTAGACATAGCCTGTGAATATAATTATGTAGGATCTTTTAAGTTAATAATAATAATAATAATAAACTTTTAAGTCTAATGATGATTAGAGGGCGACAAAATGTGTTTTGCCCCTGAGCGACAAATATAGTGATAAATGCGGCACTGTTTATATAAGTTAAAATTCCGCGAGTCGCTGCAGAAGAACGGTTTTGAAAAAAACTGGTTTTCGCTATATTTCGTCAAACGTTCTTTGAGCGTAATGTTTTTCTATGTAATTTATGATAAATTTATTAAAAACATCTTATTTGTTACGTTGATTCTTATATAGGATTGATTTAAAACATCGTTACTTTGTTCATTAGCAAAAATACCGTAATAAGTGAATAATTCGTAAATTATTTTTAATTTTATTACTAAATTTTTACTTATGAATTATTTATTAAATAATTTCATTTGTATTATTGCGTTAAATACTATACATTATGTGTACACGCAATTGTTGTATATTATGTTTATAATAACTACGATACGCGAGAGATTTTTACTTGAAAAATTTCATTAAAAAGTTTGGTTTTAATAATATTACGAAAACGAATAAACCACTATTTAATAATAGATTTATTGTCGATTTCGAATTCAAGAATAACTCCTATTTTGAACTATAGACATTTTAATCGTATATTTATTTTTTAAACGAAACAAATGACGTTTTCTACATATTGTAATATGTATTAGGAATGTAAATAATACATTTATGTGAGACTCATAGGAGGATATTTGGTCATGTCGGTATATATATATATATTTATGTGTTAGCACTTTTAATTTTTTTACTCAGTATTTAAGTTTGTGGAGAAATTAAAACCATTTAGGGGAATAAAGTCCCCCAAATCCCCAAAGTACCTTTAAAATACCCATCTATTTTACCCGCCATGGGCGTATTTAGAGTTGTAATAATACAAGAAAAAAAATATTATGTAACTTATAATGGTAATAATATTGCAATTCACATTTATATCAAATCACATTTAATTTTAGGCGAGGGGCTAAATGCGTTCTCTGGGAGGGCTTAACCCTCTTAGCCACCCATATGTTTAAGATCGGACGGTTTTTTTATTTTTAGCAAAATCATGCTGAAATGCCCGAAAATGAAATGAATTTTGCTCGTACATCATATTATAATGTATAGTTGCATATTTCCGAACAGATTGAATTTGTAGAAAATTGTTTATACAAAATGCAATTTTGCATGCACGATGCATACTGCAGATCAACCATTCGCCCAACAAGCCCCGTTGTAATTGTAGGTACTCGTCGAATTAATTACAAACACAATAATACAATATTATTATGTTATTAAATCATACTAATTATTATATAACGGATAGTAATAATAATAATAATAACCTTCTCTACATTTTATATTATTACGATTGTTATTTTATATCTATAACCGACTAAGTATAGGTAGGTACCTACTTGTTTATTAACGTTATTGTGCACGACGGACATCACATTATTATTATATTTTATATTCATGTGTACAATATGATATATTACATCTATTGTAGGAACATATATATATATACCTATATACCACCGACCGAGTGTTCTGTATTGCATGTATACCTAGGTATATGTACAGGGTGTTGCGCTCTTATTATTTAATTTTTTACGATCGAATTTATAAGAGCGTAGGGTTAGGTACGAAACAATACGGTTTTACGAAATCGATTTAAATCTATGACGATCTAAACGACAAAAATCTCAATTTCTATTATGTGAAAATACTATTATGGACATGGTTGTTAAAAGCCACAAAATAATATATATTTCATCGAAATAGATTCGTGATTGATCTTTTCATATTATTCAAACACGACATTTTATGCTAAAACTTAAAAGTAACATCCCTTGTATATATTATCATCATAATAAACGTAACTAGGTTTTTTTTTTATTAAGAAGGGCTTCATATAGTATTATACATTATATTGTGTTTAATAATTACACGTATAAAAATAGCAAAATAATTTAAGGATGGCTAAAAATGGTTTAGATAGGTCTAAGCTCTAAGCATAACATAATATAATATAATTTTGAAATATTCACAACATGACACAACATAAATGGATCATTAAACACGAATTAATTATGAAAAAATGTTTTTATTTCTCCTGAAAAGTTGTCATACCTGCGTACGATTTTCGTTTATTTTTTACATTTCAAAAGTTCAATCGAGAGACATTTACAACAAAATCACGGATTCCTTAACACCCAGGTCAAAGTATTTCAATTTTTCTATTTCCCATCATCGACAAATATCACGAAGAAATGCCGCGGAATGAAATTAAACGATTTAAAATTTTTCAATAGTGATTTTATTGACGAAGACAAACACGATGCGACACCCTGTGCGTATAAAATATGATTCCTATATATATATAAATATATAATATAACATAACTGTATTTAATACACACCATTAATTTGTGCGTGTGTGTGCGCGTTAGAAACGAACGGTCTTCCGTATACATAATATATTATGATATATATATTATAGGTATAACGTGTTGTACGCGAGCACATTTAATGATAAATTGATGGTGGGGACCGTTAAGATGTTATACGGTATACCATGGTATACCAATACCTAGGTAACGAGGGTAACGAACATCTAAAATAAATATTATATTTACATCCTCTCTATAAATAGCCATTGATATGCGATCACTTATGATTACTGTTTACTGAAATAAAGAATCGCAATTATAGAAGGTATAGGTATAAATTAGAATTACACGAAATATGTGTAAAATTGTTTCAATCATAAATGTGTTTCGAAAAATGATCTTAAGAATATGTATAGGTACATATTTTATCGCACATAATTTAATCAAAAATAATATTCAACGAAATAAGACGTCAATATTATTATTGAACTTATAAAATAAAGCAATTGTTATCGTTAATAAAATAAAATTTAAAAAATAGAGAACGAAAACATGTAAAAAAGAAACATTCTGATTCATTAAAAGAAAGTGCACACAGCATTAAAAATTCATTTTAGGATTGATTATTTAACTAATTATCATGGACAAAGGGTTCCCATATAGTTTTCTTTTCAAGGGACGGACAATGAACATTTTTAAAAATTATTTGTTTTTTTCTAAAAATATCACATAGAATTAATTTTATTTAATTTTCACAAAATCATATTAATTAAATTTGTTATTTTGTTATATTAAATAATAAATTACAATAAAAATTATTTTTATTTTCATCAATTTTTCGAGGGGTAAAGTGAACTTTTTCTCCTTCCCCTAAGAGAGCCCATGGTAATTACGTATAAGTTGTTTAATTTTAACTTTTACACGTCCCAATATGAATCAAGGTCGTTATAATAATTATCAATTAAACATTATGTGATAGCGAAATACAATAAACAAATCAATAAAAAAATTGAACAATTGATAAAGTTATACATTGACGTTGTACATGTATACAATTCAAATTGAAACTTATAATAAATTAGTAACTTTGACTTTTAAGATCTTATTTATGTATATGTCAGAACTTGGAGTATATTATAGTTGTGTAGTGAAATATTTCGTATTTTTTTTTCAATTTGTGTTACCTACTTAGTCGATAGACAATAATGCATATTATTGTATATTATAATATTTAATAATATTATATTATTGACATAAAATAGTCAACAACACCATTTTGCCCATCGGCTATATGGTAAGCAACGCTTATTATTTATCAAATATTTCATAAATAATATATCGTTGACGATTTACTGTTCATAATAACGTTATTATATTGTTATACTCGTTTAGTATTTTACTATTTATTTTCGTAAAGACTAAAAGTATAATAGTAAATTGAAAAACTATTAATTACGTTCAATACGTTGATTAGATTATTATACTTGTATACCGATTATAATTCGTTTTATTTGTGAAAACCCGCGAGTTAGTAGCAATTATTGGTATAATATTAAATACGTTTAATAAAAATAATAATCGTATTCTATCCTATGTTCTGAAATGTCGTTTTAACCATCATTGTTCAAATATTGAAATCAATCGAAAATCTAAATATTTTTATTACCATATATTGAAAAAAAAAAAATTCATCGGTAGGTATAAATGTATAATGCAAGTACATTATAATGTAATTTAAACGTATTCAAAATAATGTTGCATTATATACGCGCGCAATTATATTGCATTTAAATTGTTATTAAATGTTCACCTATAATAAGAACAGAATATTTTAATTATTTGTACACTAATGTCATTGGTAAACAATTAAGCGCGCTCGTATAAACCAAATTAATGAAAAGTGTACTAATATTTAAACAAACTTGTGAAAATCAACGTACTCGTATTCGGTCGGTATTGTGTTTATAATAATTTGTTTTGTTAAATTATTAAACAACAATATAAAACAAAAATTGTTAAATAAATCTTTAAACGATAGTATTATAATATATGAATACTTACTCGGAATCGTTTTTTTCTCCATTTTTCATTTTTATTTATCGTTACTCACAAAATTTCAATAATATATATATATAACAAGTATAATGTGCAAATTTTCACTGAAACGATGAAGACTTTCATTTTTTCTCCTAGGCGCCAATTCCCATCTGGAACGTCACGGTCCACGTCGAACCAAATAATAATTGTGCACATTATACCGAGAAATTATCGTATCGGATCGATGCGAAATTACCGAAATTCAGCCAAATAAACTGTCCAGACATTGTTTATAGTAAGTTTTACCTTAATTCTATGCATTTATAATTGTATTATACTATTATAGCCACACCGAATAAAGAAAATGGTGTGTGATCTATTGATCTCACAAATTGAAAATGAAATAAACGAGACATATTTTTTCGTTTCTAAAATGTATACCCAATTATATAATTATTTTGTAGATCGCGATAAATATCAGTTAAGAATTATCTATTTAATTTGTTCGTTTTCAACGAAAAAATGACCTTCAATTAAGGAAATCAAATTAGATCAAACAGTGAATGCAATTGCATTCAACTGCAATGTATTTATCTCAGCACAACACAGGTATCATATGAAAATTAAAAAAATGGACACTTCAAAGTTATATATTATATATATATATATATTGTTAATATTAGTTAAGGGCAGAATTAAAATAAAAAAATAGGAAAACGTTTTATGAAGAAAGATATTATGTATATAAAAAATATTAATTAAGTATTCCGATAAAATGGATTATTCATTGTCTATTACTACCATTTTTTATCGATAAAATTGAAACATAAATATTATTAAAAAACAGTTATACTGTATTTACACATGTATGGACATTGAACATATTAGAGGAGTGATGAGAGGGAATTAAAGGTGTTATGGAAATAAATGGAGAGTGATATGAAAATTGCTGGAGTGAATGGACGAGAGATAATAAAGATCCGAGATCTATGGAGGCGTAAGACTAGCATGACCGACTATATAGTTAGGAGTATAAAGTTTAAGATAGAAAAGTAATGTAATGTATTATCATAATTAAGATTATAATTCTGTGGTCCTACGTAAAAAGGGCAAAAAAAAGTTAAAAAGGGTTAAAGTCAATTTGGTCATCTTTTCAAAACTACTCTTTAAAAGTGTGAAAAGTCTCAAACGTTATAAATATGAACTAACTTATATTTATTTTTACTTCACATTACTGCATATTTAATGCATTGATTTCAGATGTTAACATCTTTTATCATTATAAAATAGAATACCTACTGTTTAGTATTTACTTTTTAGATACTACATTTTCGATCATTTTTTTTTTATGTATCGAAAATATCTTAAAAACATCGATATCGTTGACCAATACTACTATAATGATAACACCGTAAAAGATAAAAATAATCGACATGTACGACGTTTCGCGAATCACGGGGATGCTTTGGGACGGGAAATAAAAATTTAAAAACAACCCCTCCCCACCGTGAAAAGCATAGCGGCCGCCAAAAGTTGAAGGACAAAAATATAATAATAGCTACCTATTATTGTTACAATATTATTATATTGTTTCGTGACGAGTAGTGGGAGGAGGAAGAGGAGAAGGAGGAGCCGGCTGCGTCGTCTCTTCTCGCCAGGCGTGCCGACGGGGGGTGGTGGCGGTGGCGTCATTGCCCGCGCGTATAGTAATTTTTTTTTGTTTTTTTTTTTTTTCTTAACTAGGTTAGTGTAACGCCGTCGCCGTTCGCTGGCGCGCGCACGCCTCCTACCAAAAAGGGGGACCGGTTCCGCGCGACGGACCAGGTATACATTATAATAATAAAAAATATATTACACTTGTTGCGCGCGGGAAGAAAGGTGGTAAAAAATATACACACTCCGCCGCTTCCTCGTTCTCCGTCCGCGGTGCCCCACCCCGCGATTTCTTCCCCTACCCAGCGGCGGACCCCCCATCAGCGGTCCCGGTCGCGATAGTCCGCCGGTGCACGCGCGCATACGCGACAACACACTCGGTGCGCACATAGTATCTCGCGGACGGCGCCGGACGTGCAGAGCAGGATTTACGCCGATCTGCGATCTAAAATAATATTATAATATCGATCGAAGAAAACGATTTTCGGACGGATACGATATAAATATAATATACGTTTTTCACATTAGTGTAAGTATAATTTTTTATGTCGTATGACTCTCCGACACGGTCGTTTTGTCGTCAAATCGAATCCGTATTAATTATTGTTTGTTATTAAAAAATTTTTTTTCTACGTCCGTCGAGTAATCTGTTATATTCGCGTGTTCTTTTCGTCACGTTCGCGTTGCCGGTGGTGAAAAAAGTGCGGAAAAATATATTTTGTGTTCGTCGAAAAATTAAAAAATACCCATAACGTCTTCGGCGGATTTTACATATAATATTTATATTTATTATAATATATTATTATACTTGACGAAAAAACCCACGTGATTACTATTTTGATTGCCGTAACAGTAAGCTCGATTATTTTTGATTTAAAAAATAAAATAAAAAAATAAAAAAATTTAAAAATTATAACACGTACATACATGTATACACAACGCAAACACCGTGTTCCAAACGTGGTCGTCGGATAACTTTTATTCGACGGAAAACGCGATTTTTTTTTAATTATCTAGAGCAAAATGAAATTTCTAACATTGGTTTTTATTTGATATATTTTCATCGCGATATATAATAATAACTTGATATTGCACAAGACATATCGATATTATTATATAGTATACTTCAATTTGGTCTTCGTTCGGAACACATTGTTGCGGTTTATACATCACGGGTTTAATAAAATATATTTATAATATTATAATATTTATATAACTCGCGAAATTACTCCGCGTGCTTTCGTCTTCCTTGCGATAATTGTGTTCCTGTCAAATACCAAATCCCATAACAATAACAAAAAATATTGACACGCACTAAACCATGAATAATATAATATATCAATATAGGTTCCACGAAACACATCATCCCCGATCGATCATTTTTCTTTCCTGTCTTTTCAGGTGAACGAAATCGAAAAGAGAAAAGTATTTTCATACCGCAATTATTCATTAATAATATTAATATTTTTATATACATATAATATATATATACTCGTATATATTACCTACTTATAATATTGAATCCGTAAACAAATACGACCTTGTGAAAAATAGCTGTTGTTTTTTATAATTTTTTCTCGGGGTGAATGACCGTCGACGAGGACTCGCCCTTTAATGATCAACAGGTAAATTCATCATCAAACTTGAGATTACATTTTTTTCTAATTTAAAAATTTACGTCGGTGATTTAAAACACATTCTTCCGGATCTTTACCCGCGTGATCTTAATAAATGGAAAAATTGAATAATAAAACGAAAACTGTTCATATACGAACGCGATCTCCCAATTTTAAATATATCACATTTTATATTTACGACAAACTATTATTATTATTATCATTATAGTTGCATGATTATGATATAAAGTATATATTATACAATATAATATGTTAAAGTAATATCGATTTATTTTTCTCTCTCTCTTATTCTATCTATACAAAAGCTTCATTTATTGTTATTATTATTATTATACGTTTAACAACAGTTATGCGATTACTAATATATATAAAATAATATTATATTATTTATTATATTGCTTTTGACCGGAGACTTTAACGATCGATTATCCGTTCGTTTCCTCTGAATTTCGATGGAAAACAAAACCGCATATTATAATATTTATGCGATGTTGAACGATTCGAATTTTTCACACACTCACACACACACATACACGGTAGTTATACTGTTTACCGATTCTAAAGTCCGCGTAACAAACACATAAACGCGCTCGGCGCAAAACAAAAGATGCAAATCTCATCAGTCTTCAATTATTCATAAATCGTATTCGTAAATTTATTATTATGTGTGTCCCGCCGGTCGTGTTACGTGTGATATTATTTATAGGTATCGTTTCGTGTTAAGATATACATCATGTTCAGTCCTATACAGAGCGTTCGTCGGGAAAATTCTACTTATTTTTTAAAAAAAAAAAAAAAAAAAAAAAAAACTGAACGATCGAAATGTTATTATTATGTATTATGCGATATTTTTTTGGTTTTAAATAATAATGTGAAACGTATATAAAATGTTTACAAAATTATAATCTGTAATAGAGGTAACGAATTATAATAATACTGCAGTTGATACACAATGAAAATTAGCAATTATACATCTTCTAATTCCCGTTTTGAAAACATTCCGTGTTGCCACCGTATAAATCTAATAAATATTTTCATTTCTTTGATTTCTGTCTATTACTAAAATCTGAAATGAAACTAAAATGAAATACATTAATTAAAGAAACCTATCTATAACGGAGTAATAAAAAAAATACCTTCGATCGATTACCGCGGAATGCAAAACGATAATTCCAAATACTTTTTTTTTCAAAGTCGCATAATTTTGTCTCGAGTTTTTTGTTTTCGTTACTATATATTTTCGTCTTGACATTGAATTCGCTTGACCAGAACACGAAGTTCTATATAATCGAATGGTTGACAGATTTATCGCGTAATCGTCGCACCGATTTGATCAAATTGTTGAAACGTATTAATATTATAAGATACGCGTTTGTATTGTACTAAACTAACGACGCTGATAGTCGTGTTATTGTTGTTAGTCGAACGAGATTATACCGCGGTCGAACATTATACCAAATTACCAACAGTATATTATATTTATTATAATATCGTATATTATTATACGTTACACACTTCGGGGACATTTCTTCGGCGAAATTAACATTGTAATAGTCCACTAATTAACGCGTTTCTGGTCGTATGTCGTATAACGCGGTTGTTGTGTTCGCACGAGCGGCTTCCCGGACCTAGGTTGAAGGTTCTCCCGTATTATCAGCGGGTGACATTATATTATTAATACAATTATCAACGTTCGTATAATGCGCGACGTATATCGATATGGATAAAAATCTCCGCCGTCAAAGAATCGTTCATCCGGTTTAGTTTTTCGGTTCCGGGTAAAAAATATCATCAGTTTATTCAAACTATAAACTATCGGACGGATAGATTAAACATTCGTTTTTGTTTTGTTTTTTTTTATCGCCTATACCTATCATTGTTTATTATAATACTCGTATATTACATTATTATGATATAGATCAATGTTAATTGTTTGAAAAGCATAACGTAGTATGAGTATTTTATTATAAGTATTTTTTTTTTCAGTTATTTATAATTGTTGAACCTACTAATCAGACATATTATATTCTAGGCTCTATATGAAAACGATTAAAATCGCATTATTAATATTATTGTTATGTTATGAATTTCGATGTAAATTAAGTTTTGGCGACGAGACGCGTTTTCAAATGATAATTAGGTATATGCATTTTATAGGAACGGAATAAAAATCGTATAATATTACGATGCTCGTGAGTCTCGAAGTTATGGGCCAGTGGGTCGAACGGCTGACCACTAGCAGCCAGTGGTTTCTATATATACTGTCACCGTCCGATTCGTAAAATATCTATAGAAGTCCGTTGTCGTTTGTACATACCGACAATAATAATATTTAAATAGATTTTTCTTTTCATATCAATTGGGCGAAACTATATATATATATATATATAATCTCGTTTGATTAATAATATGATGTTATAATTTAAAATACAAAAATCATAGCTCCATTCCATCGTGTAAACTTTATAGTGTTCATTATTCCAAACGTTTTATTTCGTACGATGTCACGACGATATTTTGTTTATTATAATATATAATAATATAATAACAAACGATCGTCGGGTTTCAGCCTTTTAGAGAACAAATGTGGATTTTATTTTAATTGGTTTGGGAACCAATTGAGGAGTAGGTGTGTATACCGTTATGTTTGCTGAGAATGTGGCACGTTATAATATTATGTGTGTGTGTGTGTGTGTGCCGCGTTGAAGTAGGTACTCGCACGCACGCGCATGCTGACACACACACACACAGTATTAGCTTGTTATCATAACGCTTCATTCATTATTGCAAAGTTGTGCGGATTTATATAGTGATAACGGATCGAATAATATTAGACCACATCGTGCAACAAGTACCTTTAGCTCAACAGGTATTAAATAGCCGTATAGCTACTGCTCCGCGGAAACGGTTTTATATTTATTTTCCTACGCGATACGGATACTATATAAAGTTCAAAATCGCTATATATTCGTTATATACGTAAACGATTATAATATTTTCCATAATTGACGCAGATCATATAATAATATACAATACAAGTATAGGTACATATATATATATATATACTGTATTATTGTTTAGTGTTGTTTTCACGATTATTTGTCTTCTAGTGTCGTATAAACACGCCTCGCCGCGGGTTTTCATCGTTATATAAAATACGCCTCACAATATATAAGTATATGTATGGGGGATTTAATTATTTTTTAATTGCTGAAATCGTAAAGTCCGCAATTATAACGGAAAGATTCATTTTTCCATTGACTAGAACCGAAATTGATTTAATTAAAAACCATAAGCTACCGGCACGCGCTCGCGGTTCAACGTACCATATTACTTTGGGAAATAAAACAATAATTGTATTATATTATGTGCGAGATAATTGCACGTAATATATTATAATAATATGTTATCCGGGAGGTCGTGAAAAAACGTTAACGAACGATAATTATCGAATTTAGACGAATTTGTGCGCGGATCCTAAACTATGATATACCTACAATAATGATATATACGAACGGATTATCCCAAAAATTGTCTACGGTATGTTCTGAATGTACCGTTCACTCGCCGGGAGGTCACTCGGAGTGGTAAAACTTCTTTGGAAATATGCTGTTTGACAGAAAAAAAAAAAAATATATATATATAAAATCGGGTTTCAATCGTACGAGACAGAATTATATTATAATATAATTCGGGTGATTTTGGAGTCATTTAAAAATATAATTACTAGGTATATATTATAATAGTATACAAATATGGTTTAACCAAGGATATACAAAATACGAATTTACGGTTCGCGCGATGATATTTTATTTATTATATAAGATGAGTGTGATTTATTATTGTTATCACTCCGAATTTTAAAAATTTGTCCGAATCCACCGTGAGCAAAATTTTTCTTACATAACGTCATTGGTATACATTATATTATAATAAAATAGTATTGCCGAACATATTATTATATTTATAGGATAATTCAATAAACTGCACTAAAAAAGTTGAGTAAGTGGATCTTCAGAAAAATACCCCTTGAAAAATTAACCAATACTGCTTGAATACTTATCATAATAAATTGTTTAATGAGTAAAAATAGGGGCGAGTGGGTAACAGATAAAATAAATTAAACTTACTGTTTTAAAACAGGTCGACGGCAATGATCATAAATAATAACAATGTTATAAACACCGCACGCCACTATCCATATATATATATGTTACTGTTACTTTGCAATTTGTTAAGCACATATTTTCCAAATCGTTAAGTCCATATTTTACTTGTTTTGGCCCGTCGACGCGTTTACCGACCGAGACACCTAGTGATTTATAATGAATATAAATATACGCATAATCTAATAATTATTATAATAATATTAATCAGTGGCGCCGGAGCTGGGGGGGAGGCAGAGGGGGTATTCGACCCCCCCCCCCCCGATAAATTTGTCATTATAGTTATACAATTAATACTTATTACTTAAATATTTTAGAGTTATAGTTTATATTTATACAATATAATATGTAATAAAATGAATTTTGAAAGTTGTATAACAAATAAAATTGTTTTTAATTTTATATTCAAAATTAAATTAGGTAAATAAGACTATTAGTTTAATCTACAAGATAATAGTTAAACCTATTTTACAAAAATCAATAAGTATTTGTATTTTATTTTAATATAATATATATTATAATTTTCCTTAAATTTTTGACCCCCTCCCTCCCACAAGAAAAATAGTTCCTGCGCCTCTGATATTAATACATATGTATAGGTATAGGTATACTTGATATACAATTTCTAGTCTGTCGATCTCGCGTCGAATTAAATCCGACTTGGATTGATAATCATCAATATTCGATTCCGCAAATTTTATTCCAATGATAATATAATATAATATAATATATCATCATGTAAAACACATAAACAACATAAAATACGTATAAAAAAATTTAATATACATAAGTAATATTAGTCGTTCGTATCTCCGTGTATCATATTATTATATATTCGTATATCGTTTTCGCGTAAATTTTGGGAATCTTGTCACGCGAAAGACGATTTTCGAATATACGAATAAAGGCGGTATATATATATATATATACATGTTATACATGTGGCGACCACGGTATAATAACAAGACACCGCATAATATCTAATAATAATAATAATATTATTATGTCTGCGATATATTAACCGAAAACAATCGGTATCCCTCGCGGCACAATATAATACGATAACAATAATAATTTACGTATTATATTCATTATAGCTATTATAACACCTTTAAACGTTTAAGTAACTCGCGCGTAATATAATATACATTATGGCGTTAGTGTTTCTGACGACATTGGGAAATATGTATTATTATTAATAATATTTTAATATATTGGATTAGTTATGTTCGTTTTGATTTCGTTACTATATATATTATTATTATTATTTTGTACCTCGAATTTCAAAAAATATTTATTATAGAGATATGTACCCGGTATATACCTAACTTAACCATATATGTACCTAATTGTGACACATATTTAATTAATCGAGATGGCGACAGAAGATAAAAAAAACCACTCGTCTTTCTAATCTTTACAAAATCAATCACCACTTTCCCCCCACACTATCACGTCGTTCGCAAAACAGATCGTAAGTGATTATATACATAACCTAACCTATACCTAGGTACCTGTATACTTATAATAATATACGTATATATATATATATTGGTGTGCATAGTCGTTTCGATGTAGACCGCCGCGGTGGGAATAATAAATACATTAAGACTTTCGACGCGCGATCCGCGTAAGTCGGTAGAAGAAAATATAATATGAATGCGTGGAAACGGCGCGCGGTGGGATCGCGGGCAAGGAAGTAAGCGCGCGGCGGATATGACGATAAAAAGTGACAGTCCGGATGGTCGGCCAAGTCGCGCGCGCGAACCGGGTTACCGTGTCAGCGGTATATACCAGAGTCTAGCCGGATGTTGTTCGCTCGTGATGTATATATATAATATTATATAGATACACCTCTAAGTCGTTTCTACAGGTATATATACGCATAATGAGCTGATTCAGTAAAAGTATTACTCCTTTCCTCTCTACTCCGCCACGTCAACCACTTCCATATAAAACACAATAATAATAATAATAATATACATTATATCCTCTTCCTCGGTGTACGCATTATCGTGTGTACAATACGTATAAATATATATATATTATATACCGGTCGGCAATAAGTGGCCCATGTACGCGCGCGGACCGATCGACGCTATTATGTTATTATATCCATCTCTCGTACGCAAATACGATAATACATTATGAATAATATAGTTAATTTTTTTCTTTTTCTTTATCTTTTCGTCTCCCATGACGTCATTTGCATGCACGTTTTGTTACATATATATATATATATATATACCACATACCATATACCGGGTACATATATTATACATCATATATTATTATAACGATAAACGCGCGATAATCGTATCCGCGCGCATTATAGTTTTCAATAATAATAATATCGTGTTTGCCAAATTCTTCGCCCCCGTGACACATTTATATATATATCATATTATTAAACTCGTAAAACCTACGTACGTGATGTACGTCGCGTGCAAAATAATGATATTCGCTACGAGTTTTGTAGAAAATTATTACACTGTTCCGCATATATATTATTATAGATACCGCGGTCCATCCATTACCCCACCATCGCCATAGGTACCGCGCGCCGAAATTCTATCAGGAACCGCAACGAAGCTGGGTCATCGTATATATATATATTTTTTTTCGGTAAATTAATAAAATATATTTCATGTACCGCGTTTTCAATGACTTAACTAATGAGTCACATATTATATGTGTATATTATAAATCATAATCGATAATTATTAATAATTATATTGAATAAATTCCTTCAAATCGTCTTTGTATTCTACACATAATGATTTATAATAAGATAACTGTTGCAAAAAAATTCCCACTCACAATATATACCTACCAATAAAATAAAATACAAAATTATATACTAATAGTCTAATAGTAATTACTGTGAATTAATAATAAATTATAAGTAAATTTATTTTTATAAATTTTCAATTAAATTGCTATACCTTAACCTAATCTAAATGCGAATATGGTTTGAGAAAGTAATTGTTTTGATATTTAATATGGTTTAGGTATATCTCGCAGAAGAAAACAATTTTCAAAAATGTGATGGATTTAAGATATAAGATTATAAATTCAAATGTGTTGTGCCTAGATATTTAAAAAAAAAAAAAAAAAACAATATTCAATTATGAGAGATAATCAATATGAAAACACGATTGGAATTTTTGAACGAGAGATATATTATAAATATTAACGAAATAGTTTTAAATTCCAAATGTGAAACGATTAATGTATAATCAATAAAGATTCGCATCTAAATTTATGGAAACATTATTATAATATTATGTTATTAAAAACCAAATAGTAGGTCACGCCATAACGTGCGTTAAAGTCTATTAACAGAAAAACAGTTAAATAGTTTTACCGACTATAATAAAATACAATATTATTATTATTTTAATCGTTATTAGTTTATCGTATATTGGTTTTTAATCGCGTATGTATATTGGATACAGGTACGAATAAATAATAGTTTTAAAATATTGTCCAAAAAAGTTTAAAACGATTAAATTCCATACAAATCTCACTAATAAATGTAATATTATTATGCAAGGTGATTGTTTTATCTTAAACTATATATCTGTATGTATGATAGAGGTTCCCAAACTCTTTATGGATAAGATTAATATCGAAAAATCGAAGTTTTTGGTGAATTACTCCAAATCATATAGTGACGTTTTTAGGTAAATTTAATGTATAGTTAATATACGTTATTAAATAGATAAGAGTATAAGTAATAATTAAAACTTAATTAAAAAGCTATAATATACTATTATACGTATTATATACACCTGTATAGTATTTTATTATAAATATAATGATAATGTATAATTTTCTTTTTGTTTTTTGTAAAAATAGTTTTTAACATTTTTCACGGCCCATATTTTGAGAACTGTGTTCGTTCTGTTATACTTAAGAGTAAAAAACAATACACCGAACCAAAAATATCAGAATCTTTAAGTAACTGATAAAATAATCATCCTGTATATACCTGCCCAACATGCAGGTACATATAACGCAGAATATATTTGAATTTAGGACATTCTCCTCCAGGCTATATTTTTGGTAGAGTAGGTATTTAATGAGATTTAACATGCAAATATAATATATGTGGATGTATATGATGTTTATTGAAACAATTCAATAAAATTCGTCTGTTTATAAATGTCAAACTATATTTAATATTTAAACTGGTGGTTTAGTTTAAATTTATTAATATGGAAGGAGTCATTAATAATATAATGCGTTCAAATATAAAAAATAATCTGTTATGTCGATTCGTATTTTTAAAAATTCTTTAGCGTGTAGAAAATCTTAAATTATAGTCTGTGTACTTTATTATTATAGATCAACTTTATAGTTTACTTATTTCAAATATTATAGATATTTTAGGTACACATTTTTATTTTAATCGTTATTTATGGAAAAATTGGGGGAAATAGGTCCTAACTCAAACGAAAATATAGGTGCGCCCTCGTTAAAATCACCACAATAGTTAACATTTGAATTCGAATCGTTTCTATAAAATTGTATAAAAACGAACCGTGTCCGCAAATGTATACAGAGTGTTTAGAAAATAATGTAGATGACATTTAAAACGTATAAGACCAGTCAAATTAAAATTTCAGCTCAGAAAAATTCATATCGAAATGAATTTTGACATACACCTTAAACATGATAAACGTGATAAACAACATGTGAAAAGTCCCAATCGATATCGTGTGCGTTTCAAAGGTAATTCAAGATTAAAGTTTACGCAAACCAGTTAGGCTTAAACGATTAAAAGTAGAAATACCAAATTACAGAGGAGTTACGAATTATCTACAAAAAAAATGTTTTGTGACATTTGTGGGTATGATTTATTATTTTTGTAATACATCGTTATAATGCTAACTATTGAAAAACATTTGAATTTTATCTAAAAATAAATTTCTTTTGCACAGATATTTCACTTTCTGTAAATTCTACAAGAAAACAGTTCAAACAAAAATTGTCTAATAATTTTGTGTATTTTTTTTTTTTTTTTTTTGAAATTATACGTATAACGTAATAGTAAACGTTCACGCGATAAACGAATTCGGCTCGATATTAATTTTTCCGAGATTACGTCTATATTTGTTGTCCAATCTGCCACCAGGTTGTATATGATTTCCACCGTTTTTGTAACACAAAACTATTTTGATCGCCCTGTATGTACTTTTATTATTATTATTATTATTATTATTATTATATTTTCCACGTCGGAATTACTACATTTGTCTTTGATTTTCTACACAGGTACATTATTTATTACATTTGTACGGCAATTCATATCTGAGCTGTTTCACGGTTGAACTGTATCCAACGGGCCCGCAAGTGGGTCAATGCTTTTTTTCTCGATCTTTTTTATTTTGTTCTCCCCCCGCAATCGATTGTCCGGATGACTGGTGACGGCTCTGCGGCGTGTCATTGTCTCTGCCGGTGTATAGGTTATTTTTTTCTTTCATCCGTATACGTTCGTTAATCATTCTATTTACATCCACATATAATAATAATATATATATATATATATATAGGAATATTATTATTATTATTATTGTATAAGTTTGGAAAACCTATTTTTTTTTTAAAATACTTTTTTTTTCAAATTTTGTTTTCAAAAATATACACGTTTTCGTCGAAAAATACACCATTATTATATAATATAAAATATTAATTGACATAATTGACGTATATATTTTTACGCGACACTTAATCGATAATAATAATATATTATATCGTTTCGGAGCGAACTCAATGTCGAAAAATACATTATTATTATTATTATTACTTATTATTTTTTTTAGACAATATAACGACGCCAAAATTATAAACACTATGGATTCGTGTATAAGATAATAATATTATAATAGAAAACCGGACTGTTTATTATATTATTATATTCCGTTCGATATAGCCCGATCGTATTATATAGAATAATAAACAAATTATAATATGTCCGTGAATTATTATAATTATTTCAAATAGTATACAATATAGTGTAATAAAATATGTGATATATACATGCTTTTACCTAGGTATAAAATACCTATTACCGTGTACCGGGTTATGCAATAACAATATATTGCATATGTGTGGACATGTGTGGACATGGTGACAAGGAGATCTGATTCATGTACCGACGTCGTCCTAACATACCGGGTTGTACCATGTACCGTGTTACGTGAAAATAATACTATATCGAAGCATGAATTAAGAAAGTATGATACCAGACAAGCCGAAATAATATGGCAATTAAAAGTGCTCCCAAGAACAGCTGATTTACAGACTCAAAGCGCCCTCTAACTATATGAAATACACATGTGAAGTTATATTCCCTGAACCTTCTCTTTTTTTTTAATAGTACGTAATTATAAGATGGATATAGAGGTCGCCCTCCGTCTATAAATCGGCTGTTCTCCGGAACAACTCTAAGTGTTACGTGATATGGTTTTAAACATGGGTCGTCTGGTACCCACATACTATCTTTGTTCGTGTATCGAAGTTTAACAACTGGCTGATATAATTAGGCACCGTATACATTATATAGAAGAGGAAACCTACCGTTGCATTATGAATAACTTATAATAAAGAACACGTTATACTATTATAATAATAATACATGTGTATAAAGTGAAAAATACGTCACAAATAAAATGTCGTTTTTCTATAATTATTATATTTTGTTTCTCGGCGTTTTTGCGGTTTTCCACGCGGCCGTTATATTCGGTACAGTCTCAAGGAGATCTATACGCGCGATGGCGTATATGTGTTAACCTCATCCGCAGTTATTATCGCGGTATTGTCTCAATGTCTAACTATTTAGTTACGACACACTCGCGCACCATCGATATACATGTAATGCCCGTAGTTATATCCACGATCGATTTTCCCGTCGGATTGATTATCGCGCGTGAAGCGTATAACGCGCGCGCCCGCGTTCGCTGTTCTGCCGCGCGACCCTTGGGAGCCTTGGGAACACCGCTGGTTGGGTGCACCGCGGGTTAGGTATATACCGCGCGGTAAGCGTCGTCTGCACGGCCTTTAATTATGATGTTAATTTCCACGCCGAATCTTTATAATAATATTATTAAAATAAAGGTAATAAAAATAAAAATAATAATAACAATAGGTAGTAAAATATGATTCAAAATTTCATATTCGCCATCATCCCCCAATACGCGGATAAGAAACTCTTGATAACTTCTCATAATATACATTATGTGCCCGGGATTCCATTTTGGTAGTGGTTTTTTAACTTAAAATCATTAGCACAACTAGAGAGAGTTTGGTAAAATTACCACAAAATTACTTATAGTTCCTTTGCAATAACAAGACGATACTCAAAATGTTTTCCAAAGATATTTTAATGTGGGGCTATATATCCCTCCCTAGATTTAAGCACTAGTTGCGCCACTGCTTAAAATAATATCATAATATTATGAAAAAAGCCGTATAAATACAAATCGTTTTTATCTTAATCGGGAGATTGATTGCCTAAACCGTACAGTGACGACGATTTCAAATTCAATGCGGAACATAAATTATCCGCGTACTCATCATTATTTCTTCCGATTTAGGGGAACGCATCCCTTCGTTACAGGCGCCCTCCCCTCCCACCACACGTTTGCGTATTATTCCAATTATACGGATTGGTGTGCAGGAGAAATTCTTTATCTACGGTATAGGTGTATGCATTTTATATAATATGTAAGGTATTGTGTGCTTGCAACAGAGTTCGCGAAACAATATTTATACGTATTATATACATCGTTATCATCATTCGATTTCAAACTGTGCGCGCCAACAGTGCCCACGGACACTTATATATATATATTGTAATAAATACCGTCTGCTACCGGACAAATTATCCCGTTAAGGGTTTACGCACACACGTCCGTGTAACGCAGCAGGAGTAGCGAACCCCGGGAACACGACCACGGTTATATATATAATATAACCCATACCGTTACAAATTTTCGGGGGACGATAAAAGGCGAGATTTTATATAATAAAATATAAAAATTAGACTCGACCTGGAGATCCGCAGGAGGTCGTCGAAACGTGCAGACATAATAATAATATACGCCATTTTACGTTTTTCGGGAAACTGGGTCGACGACGACGATGAGGGACTTATCGGGCTAACGAATAACAACATATGTACGCCCGCACCGGGACCGATGTGCACCGATGCGAGTAAAAGGTTTTATTTTAATATTCGGTAAAACTTTCGGCGAAATACCCATAGGTCTACGCCTTCGTTTTTGCAATAAAGGCACGTTTTAATTACAAACATTTGCCGTCGGTTGTCATTTGCTGTATACTACAAGATTTATTATCATTTATACACTTATATAAATTATATTAAATTAATAACCGACATTTATTTTAATAAATCTAGTTTAATTCATCGACACTATATATATTACACTATTCTGCTGTGTAAATTCATTTTGAGAATTTTTATTATTCGAAACCACATTGTTGATCCGAATCCGTAGCTGTCTGCCTACAGCAATGAATATAAATAGCCTACAACAACATAGTAACACGGTTTATCTTGTGTTAAGAATACGTAACCACTGAGGTTGCTGATATTAACTTATAGTATGTTTACCAGACCACCCATGTTTCAAATCATATCACATAATACTTAGAGTTGCTCCTGAGAACAGCCGATTTATAGACGGAGGGTAACCTCCTATATCCGTCTTATATTTACGTACTATTAAAAAAAAAGAGAAGGTTCAGGGAATATAACTTCACATGTGTATTTCATATAGTTAGAGGGCGCTTTGAGTCTGTAAATCAGCTGTTCTTGAGAGCACTTTTAATTGCCATATTTTTTTGGCTTGTCGGGTATCATACTGTCTTAATTCATGCTTCGATATAATATTATTTTCACGTAACACGGTACATGGTACAACCCGGTATGTTAGGACGACGTCAGATCTCCTTGTGACCATGTCCACATATGTCTACATAATATGTAATATATTGTTATTGCATAACTCGGTACACGATAATAGGTATTTTATGCCTAGGTAAATGCAAGTACATACCACCTATTTTATTACACTATATTGTATACTATTTGGAATAATTATAATAATTCACGGACATATTATAATTTGTCCTTTATTCTATATAATACGATTGGGGTATAAACCCTCGGGTACCTTTATATTGGCCTGCTCGGTTACCCGGGTATTGTATTTAATGCATATTACGATACCAAATACCGCGAATGGTTCGCCGATACGAAATTTGACCACTTCCAGCATAATATTGTAAACGCGTCGCTATTATACGTATTATTATGTTGTTCAAGGGTATGAAAAATATAATATTATTATACGCTTATTTGTGCTGCGTTATAAACGAAATGATATTTCGCGTCGCAATAACGCTACTGCGTGTTCGGGAGGGTGGCCATATAATATAATAATAACGATATTATAATATTGCACGCGCGCCAGAAAGAGAAAAATGCGTATATTGTCGTCATAATATGTATCCCATAATATTATCGTTATGGTCTATTTGATATTATTTTATTGTTATTTTATTATTATTATTATTATTATTATTGGTATATTATACCCGAACCGGGTTTTCGTCACAAAACATATACTTACACACGAGTAATATTTTCATACGTTTTGTCGGAACATGTGCCAAACTCGGTGGGCGGTTTGTTATGCGTACACGTATTGTTCGCACCCGATCCGGATACAAGAATCGTAAAAACCTTTTCGTCCTTTCTGGTCCCAAATATACCTGCATTCAAAACGATTATAATGATAAAGTGTTGACATCGTACGTGTAAGAGGATCAAGATTTTGTCGTTATAGATCAACGAGTGTTTTATATAGATCTCATCCGATACACAATATAATTATATGGATCATGTACACGACCGTACAACGGTAATAATAATAATAATAATATAATCGCAACCGACCACCAGCTGCGATACAATCCACTTGTATTATACTATTTTATGGGTTCAGTGCAGAATACTTTACAATATAATAATATACAGGGACATCCCTCGTCATTCGTCGTATGACAATCCGTGTTCGGAAACCGTTTTGTAAAATTTCATTTCAAACGATCCCGTAAAACACTTTATTTTTTATTGCACTTAAAACCGTACTGTATATACCTATCATACCCAAACGCTCCAGCGGATACCTATTATGCGTATTATTCTATTCGGTCAAAAGCATATTGATGACGTGTAAATCTATAAACGTGGATGTGGATAAAATAATCTTCTTATAATTTGTTGTATTAATGTTAATACTGTTCATAATTTTAATATTTTGTCAGCTGGGAGTCAAAACGGGTATGAACCGGGTTTTATAAACCGGAGATAATCTGAGGAAAATTTTATCTCGGTTGCAACCCGTATGGCTGTATTCACGTTTAGTGATTTACTGATTTGTATTTTCAAATTAAAAAAAAAAAAAAAAGATTAAATTAATATCCTATTTTAATCTACTTCTACCACGACTAACCTCTTCGTTATTTACATCTTCATATAGCTCTCCATTACATATATCAATCTATTATTCGTCTTTTTTAATCCCTTCATTCCTTCTACATTCATTTCCATGACAAATTTCATTGCATTTGCATCATTTCGCCTCATAGTATATCCAAACCATCTCTAAAAACCTACCCTCACTCATATCCCCCAATCGATGTAGCTTATATATTTTCTTTTATATATTAATATCTTATTCTATCCTCTATAATCACTCTACATATCCATCTTAGCATCTTATCGTCTCACTCATCCGCTGTTCATATAAGATATAACACAGCTAATATCTACATTTAAATCATATCGGAATTCATTTTATTCTATTTTTAATTTCCTCCTCAAAACTATTGTTCTTTCGTAGTAATAAAGAATTAAAAATCGAAAGCTGATAATATTTTACTCGTTTTGATTCTCTGGTCTAGTTTACGGAATAATTATTAGGTCCAATATCATTAGCCCGTATGACGACGACTCGCATGCAATCAAAATGTCTGTAATTACAAGATAAAATAATGTTGATCATGGATGTATTTAAGGGGGGGATAGAGGAGTTAAGCCCCCCTCCAGAGAAAGTTTTTTGCCCTCGCTTAAAATTAAATGTATTATGTATATAATTGTATATATATATATATATACAATATTATTATATTATCATCATTATGAATTATAGTACATTTTTTTCTCTTAGGAAATAAGTCCTCCTTATTACAACTATAAATACGCTCATGATTTTGATAAACTATTACCAAAAACATTATATAAATTATAATCACTAGATTAAATTTTACGATAATATAACATTTAATTTTGTTATGAATAATATCATTCATAAACATTAATTCTATAACGTAATTCATTGGCGGGAGGAAAAGGTTTAAGAGAATTCAATCCCCCCTCTTATCTTGAACTGCCTGTGAAGTTATTAATCCATATTTTGAGCGATTTTATTTTTGCCCTGAATTCTTTTCGATATAGCAGAAATATTATTTTAAACGATTTACAAAAAAAATATAATTTTGTAAGTATATAATATCGAATATGGTATATTACTTACGTGTAAATTATGTAAACTTATACTACTCATGTATGATACATATTATTTACGTATATATATATTAAACGATACTCGAAAACTAACGCTTGCACCTTTTTAATATGTGATATAATATAATTCATATTTCGTATTTATTTATTTATTTGATTTTGTTTGTGTTTTGTTCTCGTTGCTGCGCTTCAGGGTGGAACTTGACCGTCGCCACCGTCGTACTACCGCAACCGCAAAGCATCTACCGCGCCCGTGTGAACTACCACGGCGCGAAAATATTTCAAACGACGCAACACCGACACGGACCGAAACTGTCTCACCGGATAGCCAACCGTCGTGGTATTATGCGATTTTCGTACATGTCGGTGCTTCATCGGTCGAGATGAATTCGTCCGACGACGACAAGTACTGTGTCGGTCCTCACAAACCACAAATTCCAACCGATTCTTGGAAGTAAGTAAAAGTGCACACATTGTTCGTTCAATATAACCCATACTCGAAGTAATATTGGTCCGGAAACCGTAAGCAAGTGGCGTAATTAGGAATTTTTCTTGGCGGGGATATAGACTTTTTTTACAAACATAGCAAATATTTATTATATTCTCAAGTACTTAAGCTAATCAATATTTAAATTTATAAACAGGCTTTGGGGAGGTCTATCCTTTTCATCACTCCCTTAATTACGCCACTGGTGGATACTCGATTAAAAATCAACGATTTCAATCAGATCATAAACAAAACCGTCTTTAAAATTAAATTCCTATTCTAAGCGACACGTCTAGATGGATAATAATATAATATATGATACGATATCGATATTAAAACTTTACGTTTTCCGGAAAAATATTATTATTATTATAGATCTCAAATCGGAATATTGATAAATCAGACATCAAACTTTTGGTTATACGCATAGGTTGATCAGAAGTTCGTGTTACAAGAGTAACAAAAGTATAACATTTAAAATGGCTTCACTTTTTTGTAGCACAAAATGCTAATCAATTTGTACATAATTAACGAATGGAACATTCAAACAGATATTATATATAGTTTTTTATTTCTTAACGCTATTATGATCTAGTTCAAATCATATTTACATATTTTAACAAATGACTATTATTATTTATATTACTATATAATAGATATGGTGTATTATAAGATTAGTTATATTTTTACACCTGAATAAATTTAATTTTCACGGTAGACCTACTTTTCAGAGTACCTATACAATTATAAATCCTCACTAATTTATAAACCTTATAATTTTAATTAACATAGACTTTTTAAATATTGAGTCATAACATTAATATTATGTAGGTCAGTAATTTATTCATTTTGTCGAAGATACCTAAACACCAAATTAAACCAGGTTCAACACAATACAGCTTATATGAAGAAAAAATGATTACTTGAAATATATTTTTTTTAAATATAACAGTTATACGTACTATCTTCAAGTTGCAATAGCATCATTTTTTTCATTTAAATTTTAATTAGTAATACCTAACGATTTTGACGGTATATAATATACATAACTAATTATTGTACAATTTTTCAAACAAATTTTTATATATTTTAATATAAACAATATGTAATTAAATTACATTGAATTTTCACAATTTTAATGAATATTATAGTGTTGGTTTGCTAACTCGTATTCCGATTACATTAATTAGGACCACCATACGAATTACGAGTCGCCCAATAACACAATTTTTATTAAAATTAGAACAGCATATATGAATAACATATCGTTTTGCTTTACGTTTTCAATAATATTTTAATAAGCATTTATTAAAAAAAAATAATCATTTTTGTTCACGTTATCGATTGAGAAAAATGACGATGAGACGAGAAAACGAGAAGTATAATAAACATTATGTTAATCACTCGTTTTAATCATAATTAATCATTGAAAATTAAGTATTCGATATAAGTAGATACCTACGTAATATTATAATTATAATTTGTTCTGGAAAACTGATTGGTAGGAGTTTTTTATTATTTGTTAAACATATTTATCATTTATACAGAGTGTTTAGACATACTATTCCATACCGTTTATGTAACGTTATTTTTTTTGCCACCCTCTTTATATTTGTGTATACAACAATAACTGTATATTCATACTGTAAACTCAATCGCAAAACGCGTTTTTTCTACACGTAGACTGCACTCTTCTAAAATATTGTACGCATTACCTGCACCCCAATTCTGTAACCTAGACCCGTCTGCATTTTTTTTTATTATTAATATTATTATTTTTATTTTTATACAAAACGAAAGGTTACACAAAAGAAAAGGGCCACATTTTTATTTATTTATTCCTTTATAACCGGACTACGGTTTGTTCGTGTCATTCGTCTTCCGGAACTCGGACGCTGCAGCTATATTATATCAAACCACTTTAAAAACTCTTATGATATTATAAAATTACAATAAAATACGGTCGATATAATCTTTTCTAATAACATAAATTAAATTGTCGAAAATTGAACAAGATATTTTCTATGATACTATATTATATTAGTGCAGTGTGATTCGTTCAGTATCTAATAAAATAATGCGGTTATTTCATTCGGATCTCGTCATCTCAGCCATAACAGGTCAGATTAAAAACTATAAAATAATTAGATACTTAGATACCTACCTATATATATATATAGAAAGATACCAACATAATTTTAGTTTTCGTTTATAAAATTATTTATATTATAATTTAAACTACACATTATTAGTTTATTACTATACTCGCTAAAACCGAAGTGGTTAATCGTTTTAAAAAAATCTCGATATTTTTTCGATGCGGTTCTTTATAATCATTATAGTTTCACAATTATTCATTTTTTTTGTGGTGTAGCGACACAATAATAATATTGGAAGAGAAAAAAATTTTAATATTTTATTCGAAATTAAATCACGCCGAATCGCATAACCGCATTTTATTATGTTTACTCGTACAGACATAGTAAATGTGTTATGTAACGTCGATTTTATCCCAATCATTACCTTAAGGTAAAACCTAACTTAACCTTAAGCCGTGTCCTGAATGATAAACGGTAGGTAGGATTATAATCTACGTAATAATAATAATATCATTATGCGATCGAATTTTTTTTCTCCGTCTATCGATAACGTTCGCGTTTTTTATTCGTCTGGACGTTTATAAACATTGATATGTCATAATGGATTAATAATACCAACGGTCTATCGTCCGTAATAAACAATTTTCACAAACGGGCGTTGTTTCTGAACTATATTGTGTTTTCTGTCATGTATGATACGTATACATGGGCGCCCGCAGGAAATTTATCAGGAACTTTAAATCAATTAAATTCTTTGCAAACTACAAAACATGTCAAAATTATATACTATTTATTCGTTATTAAATAAAAACTGAAGTCTGTTCGATTGTATATACTATTGTGTTATAATTAGATATTGAGTCCCCGCCCGGTAAATCCAATTATTTAGTACCTACAAGAATTTTCATATCGTTCATTGATTATTATATTTTTGGAACCTTATATAAATAATATCATTATGAACACATTAGTGCATAAAGAACATAGGAATATTGTTTTTTTTCTTCGTCAATATTAAATGTATAAACCAAGTTTACATTGACTAGATATAATATTAGTCAAAATATCAGTGAAATATTTATTTAAACGTAAATAATATCTAAAATGTTCAAAATTATATTTGTAATTTTGAAGTCCAGAGGGAGGCAGATTCCCTAATTGCCCCTCTCCCCCCTGAGCGTTCATATACGTGTATAATAATATAATAAATTAATAACAATTGGCAATTATTTACCCATTAAACTTCCGAAAAACTAAAATCGGTTGAAATCATATTATTTACATACTTACCTAAAATAATATTATTATTATTGCACGACAATGTAATAAACTATCTAATAACTAACGGATAGCTTTTTAATCATGTTGTTATATTATCATGTAGAACGTACGTCGTATTTTTATTAACGCGCGGCGGTTTTGTTCGTAGGAGTGCTGGATGATATTATCCGTCGGGGCGGCGAGTCTGTAGAACCACCCCAACTGGATCCCGAGTGGCTGAGGGCGGAGACGATCGGCGACCCCGTAATGCGGCTGTCCAACGGTAACGAAGGCACCACCGATTCCATGGTGGAGATGTTACAGTTTAACGAGCATTTCCTCGACGAGGACGGTGCCAAATTCATGTTGAACCCCGCGGAGTTGGAAGACCTGCTGGGACGCGATCAGTACGCTGCGGACGGTACACCGGTAGTGGTGTCGGCGCAACAGCAACCGCAACAGCATCATCCGCAACACCAACAACAACACAACCACCACCATCACCAGCACCACCATCACCAACAGCAGCATCACGGCGTCCACCATAACCATCACGGTCACCAGCCGAACGGCGTCGATCCGCAGCATCAGCCCAACACCAAACCGACCGCGAATTTCGCCGACCTCAAGCCGCTGATGCCGTTTCACACGATCACCGAGCGCGTGAACATCAACGGCATACCCGGCCATCATTACCAGTCGATCGCGTCCAACAACCGGGTGGCCGAGAACAACAACAACAACACGGCCACGGCCAACAATAACAACAACAACAACAACAGCAGCAGCAACAACAACAACATGTACTACCAGAACGAGTACCTGGTCACGTCGTCCACCAACGCGGGGCTCACCAAGTTCAAGGAGGAGGACACGTTCGTCGACAACCAATTCGACGAATTCGAAATGCTGATGGGCAGCCCGTCGTTCGGGCCGGACACCACGGTGACGGCCAGCGGCGATCACCCGACCGTGGACGGGCCGGACGAGTGGCTGAGCGTGGGCGACGATTGGGCGTCGTACGAGCACGCCAACGGCTCGCCGGAAGACACCAAGGCCGGCATACTGGCCGACGTCACCATACAGGACCTGGTGGCCAGCTCGCAGTTTACCGGCATGACGAACGGCGGCATAGCCGAAACAGGAGCCGGTAACTATCACCAGCCGCCGGCCATGCAACAGAAACCGTTGTACCAACAGCCGACGCAGCCGCAACAGCCCCGCGAGTTGGTCACGTCCAACGTGCCGCCGCCCGCGCCCCGTCCGGCCGCGGCAGCGTTTATGCCGCTGCTCCAAAGCCGACTACAGAACGGCCCGGCCAACAAAGCGCCGCTCCAGGACGCCGGCAGCTATCACATGGACTGCGCGTCGTCGCCGTCGTCGTCCACCCCGTCGTACCTGGCGCACAGCCCGACAAGCCACGTGGTCAGCACCACCGACCTAGGCGGTTACATACATCAGCCGCCGCCGCCACCGCCGCCTCCGCCGTCCGCGGTGCACAGTTCGCGGCCGTCGCCCGAGTTCGCGCACACCACCACGCCCGGCCCCGGCGCGCACATGGCCGCGAAAAAATCGCGCAACCGTAGCGCCAAGGCTAAGAGCGGCGGTGGCGGTGGCGGGTCGTCAGCCCGCAGCACCGTGGTGTACTGTTCCGACGGGAACGTGGCCAGAGAGCGGACGGTGCACAATTGTCATATATGCAACCGCGGATTTTTGAACAAGAGCAACATCAAGGTCCATCTGCGCACGCACACGGGCGAGAAGCCGTTCCGGTGCGAGGTGTGCCAGAAAGCGTTCCGGCAGAAAGCTCATCTCATCAAACACGCGCAGATACACAAACGGAGCGGTCGCGATTGACCGCGGTGACCGCCGACCAGGTACCGAAAATAAATATATAATATTTATACATTTTTTCTTTAATTATTATTATTATTTATTTATACGTATTGTAATAATATTGTTAAATGTGTATAACAAACTAGTGTGTCGATCGTATACCTATATATAGATATCATAATTGTTACATAAAATAAGTCTTGGGACGCAATTGTTTTTTTATGACACATAATATCTGACAAATAATCTATTATATCGTATATACCTATATAAATAATTTCGATTAGATTTTTCTCTCGTTTTATAATAATTTTTTTTTCTGTAGTCGATGTTCTATTCTCTTAAATCGCTGCAAACTGTACATTGTTACATTGTAGAAATGTATATTATCCTCTGACCGGTAGTCCGGACACGATCTGATATAAACTGTAATTTGTATTTCGCTATCCTTTAAATTTGACCAAAGATTAAAACCATTCGATTCTTTTGTATTTCTTTAATACATAATATTTATTGATAATACTTTTTAAATCACGATTAAATAACGTCGGTTAATTTGTTTGTGGAAAATGGAACGACAAAATAATAATAATAATTATCGGTAGGATAGGCGAGAACAATATTACGATTAACGTGTTCGAGGGGCGTTTAAGTCTCCGCAGAGACTTTAACGTAAAGCCCACCATACATCCAAATACAACGACAAGGGCAACGATTGTTTTTTTTTTTTTTGATAATAAGTACAAAAAATATTGTTTGTGAATAATTATTATTATTATGATTATTATTATTTTTTATTATTATTAATATTTTCAATATTTTTATTATTATTATGATTTATATTATTATTATTATTATTTATATTATTATTTATTATTATTATTATTATCAATATTATTGTATTTATCATTAATGTTTAATTTATTCATGCGTATCCGAGGACAATGGTCACTACAGGTTAACAGGGTAAAAAATGTTGTTTAATTAATTATTATAATATATTATAAGGGATTAATATTTATAGATATTATTATTATTATAATCATTATTATTGTTTTGTTTGTTTGTTATTTATACGGTGTTTTGCGCTATATATAAAATTATTATTCTATCGCGTTTTTTCTGTTAAAATTTCAAAAGAATAAAAAATAATATCATAACCTATCGACAACATACGATGCATCAGCGGTCGGATTTTTTAATCGAAATAATCTTTCTCAGACGGCGAACGTCGATTTCATATTATGTTCTCTTCTACTAGCACAAGTAAAATATCGATATTTTCATGTTAATTTTTAGCGTCGAGTACGGTTTTTTTTCTTCAAATTTTCGTATTAATATTTTACGTTTACTTGCGATTTGTTTTACGAATCCACTATTTTTACGATATCATAATATTATATCAATTTTCTGTTGTACATATGAATGTAGGTAGGACAGTCGTTATTTATGAAATTATCGTCGGGGGCGTGGTTTAAATTCGAAAACGTATATTATATACATTGCATATGAACGTGTAATAATAATATTAAACGTATCGAAATTTCGCATCCATACGCGAGTACGTGAATATATATATGTTTCGGTTTCATACGACCCACGCGAGCGACCTTTTTATTTATATTATTATTTTGTTTTGTACTTATTTATTATTATTATTATTTGTATTTAATTTATTTTAGATTATTATTATTTTTTTTTATTTGTATTCGTCGAAATGACATATTTTTTTCACATATATAATTTTATAGTTTTTAATAATATCTCAATAGTCGTTAATTAAAATTATATAATTATTATTATTATTATTATTATATCGTATCCGTTGCGTACAGAAATGGTTATAAGGTTTGATGAAAAATTATTTTGCATGTATTTTTTTTTACTAGAATATATACGGTTTATTTTTATCTTTCCGTGATCACTTGTCGGATCTATATAATTTATAAATCGCGGTATCAAATATTTACATTATATACATTTTTTATTATGTACCTGTGCGTTCATATATTTGTATACTTACTTTTTTTGCGTATTTTGTATACGAGTATCAAAAAGACAATAGAACGGCTTGTGTGATAATTTTAAATTCCCGTAAACATACTAAATATTTATCTTGTGTAATATACAACAATCGTCCGCTGTCGCAGTATTTATAAAAAAATAATATTATATAGTTTTTGTAATAATTTATTATTTTTTTGGAATGGTGTACCAAGTCTTCCGATTCTTAGCTATGTTTGTGTGTTATTTAAAAAAAAAAATAATAATAATAATACAAAATTACAGAAATCCGTTGTAATATACATATATATATATATAACATTTATACACGACTATATTATTTTTTTCCATCCTTATTTTTTTTTGTTTTTTATATGTTGTTCGTATTGTACTTGTGCGGTATGTGTTTATCACATATACCGCAAGTGGTATAAACCATATATAGGCGTATATGTTAACACTTTTTCGTGCGAATACACACATGGTTTATTGTGTTTAATATACGAGTTTAATATAAAATAATATACGGCGACCGGAATTTCACGTTAGAGAAACAACATGAAGATAACGTATTTAATACGCGTGGTGAGTACCTATAATAATTATTAGGTATTTGCCACAGTGATTTTAAATTGTAACGCGAAATTTCGATGGACGATCACCCTGTACACTATGCGTATACCGACTTGTCGGCAAGAGAGAAAATCTATGATAGGCGATGATAAAAACGAAACGACCGACCACCATATACCAGATGGTGACCCCGATTCGGTCGGTCGCGCGCGTTCCTTACCGCGGTCCGTGCCGAATCCAGGTATGAACAGAGTCCTTGGATGAATTCCGCATAGATTTTATTATTTTATTAATTTATTAACGAAAAATAACAAACACATTATAATTTATTATTATTATTATTATTATTATTATATTGGGTGAAAACAAGAAGAAACATGCCCACAAGGACGTCGCGTAGGGCATAGGTATATTGTAAATATTGTATTCTAAAAGAATTATGATCGCCGATTTTCGGAGGTATATAAAAATAAAATACCTATTGAATCGGTTACCGAAATGCGTGGTATGCACCATTTACCTAACAATGTATAACATATTATGACGTATTCAAGGTATTTATGAGTAGAATTAGAATATTTTTAAAATATATTTTCTCGCGCGTAAGTATCTATATTTATACATAAAATACAAATGGCTGTGCACACGGATATAATATCTAATAAATTATGTTGTTGTTGTTGTTTTTGTTGTTGTTGTTGTGGTTACTTGTTGTGTCGGACGTAAAGCGGGAACAAAACGAGAACGAGAACGAGTAGAAGAATAAATATAGAAGAAGACGAAGGCGAAGAAGAAAAAAAACCACTTTTACCTTGTCGCCGCTCTCGGCCGCAGTAGGTAGCACGTTGACCCACTAAACGCGCGGCCGCCTCTCGTCGTCACGCGCATTGTGTCTTCGACGACGACGACGACGACGCCAGAAAAAGGAAGCCGGATACGGCGGAAAGTACGTATAATAATAATACAGAGCGCCACGGAGAGAATGGAAGTATATTATATATAGGTATATAAAACATGTTATATGGTATGTATATAACCAATGCGTGGTAACTTGTGCGGTTATTGTGTGGTTTTGGTTATGCGGTCGTCAGAGAATTTGTTTTGCGGTAGGAGGAGGGGACGTCCAGTGTGCCGAAAAATTCGCATGCCCGTCTATAATGTACAATACATAAATATATAATATAAACGTTAATGGAAATATTTATGTACGTAAATAATAATTTGTTGTTGCATGTCGTCGCAACGAATGAATCTATAATAACGTCAATATTAGTACAACAGGCTTCTTTCTTTTCCATCGTTATGCAAATAGTCTTTGATACGCCATTGAAAAACGCATTTATACATTTTCAAGAACGATATATTTGGAACGCGCGTATTTCAATATTATTATAAACGAAATGAAATTCGGGTCAAATCGCTTTCCCTGTTCGCGCGCGAAACGATGACTGTTAAACACGTTTTCAAATAATATTTAATCGTTTTGTCGATAACAGATTGAGTTGAAAAAGACGAAAAACATCAATGGAACGTTTACGCCACAGCCCCGTACATATATGTATCGATTACGATTATTTTTATTTAAAAACGATCGTTTGACGCAGTAAAAAAATTGACAAAACAAAAAGCGTTTCAATAACGTTTGAATCGAAAAAATGATAGAAATTAGATACCTACCTACTATATTCTTACGAATAAAATATATTTTTACCGGCAACATTTTTGACGTCCGTACCCAACTTCTGGAGGATAAATATCGTACGACTAAATATGATTGTAGATTTGTAGATGCAATGACGTACAGTTAAATCCTTAGATCACATACTCAATGTGCTTTCAAATCGCAATCACGCCATTAAAATATTTATCGAGCACATTTAGTGTTTTACTTTTACGACTCGCGTGTCTGTAATGATAACAAACAAGTTTTTCGGGTTCAAGTTCAACCCTTTTTATTATTATTGTAACCCAATTATTGCGTTGTGTGTGCTACGTTTTCTCAACAATTTATCTATATTTTTCTAAATGTGTTAATTGGATTTATATTTATAATTTATTATATATATTATTATTATTTTTAATTTAAATTAAACATAATAGATAAATCAATTAAAAATCTTCAATTATTTTTATATTCATAGTAATATATAACCAAATAATTATTAACCAAAATGATTTTTATAAATATTTTTCTCTGTGTTCAAGTTTATTTTTATAATATGTTTGTGAAAACCTTAGTTGTTTAAAAAAAAATTACACATTTCTTTAAAAAAGTATATTATAATACACAATAATATAATATATTATTGTAAATAAGTATTCAGATTTTTTTTATTTATATATAAATTCGGTATTTTCTCGATGCAACTACGATACCATTCGGTTTTCGACGCTCTTACACTAAAATATACAAAAAATATTAAAATTTATAATATAATATATTGAAACGCATTTCGTTTCAAACGTACATAAGTTGGATTTACGTCGCTAGACAGTCGAGACAGATTGTTATCGTTGTGTATTATTAACACGCGCGTTCGGTATTATACTCTGTATACCTATATACCGTCATATACCTACCGATAATATTGTTGAAATGTCATCTATTATATTATATTATTATTATACGTGTAATTTATATTCACAAACAGCGACATGATATTTCAGTATTTGAAAAACGCGAAACGATGCTTATATAAATATATAGGTGCATGCGGTCGAGCGTTTTCGCGAATTTCGCCGGTGAAAATCGTGTAAAATAACAATTTTCCGTGATAGATAGTTAAATACGATGGTCTGGCTGATGTCACCGAACCGATAATATTTAGAAATCAATTCCATAAACATTTGTATGGATTGCACAAACGTTTTTTTTTCTAAATGCCCGATCTTAATAGGTAACATTTTCCAAGAGTGCCAGAGTAGTGGATACTCTAAAATTTTATAGTGATAACATGTTAAATAATATTCAACAGTATAATATTACAGTTATATATATATAATAAACTAAATAGTTATCAAGTGATATAAAGTAGAGTTATCATTCCGTCATTTTAATCGAGGACTATGGATCTTTTATCTTATTCCTTTATTCTGTATATATCTGTGTCTCTGTGCAGGCTAACCTTAGGTAGGATCTAACTGGGCTCTTACCCTTGCGCTTTAGTAAGGTATTTAGTTACGTATTTTGGGTCTCGCAATGATAATGTAAATTATATCATAATAATATTTAATTTAAATAAGGCCTTAAAATGAGACGTATAGACAGACTAGTGAAAAGTATATATGAGATTGTATATCATTATTATTATTATTATTATTAATTATGATTTAAAAAAAACATTTTAGATTAAACTTGGATTGTGAAGAAATAATAAATTAATTTTCAAATTATAAAGCAAAAAAAGTTGTCTTTCTGTAAAATACCAACCTATATAATTTAATATACAATATTTATATGATAAATTTGTAATAATGTATTGTTAATTCTTCAATGATTTTAATAGTTAAAATAATCTAAATTATATATACCTACTTCGAAAAATATTTAATTTTATAAACATAATTTTCAAATTAAACTACCTAAAAAAATTTCCTCGTAAGCTGTATATCTATATATGATATCGACACACTTTACATTCTAATAAAATTTAAATATTACGAATATTATTTTTGTTATCATTTTTCGTATATTGTAGTAACTCTACAAGTAATACGTTCTACGTGAATGTGACGAAGTTATAGTACACATGTGTAGAATATATTTTAAGACTATTTATACAATATTAATAAAACTCTTTTAATCATTTAAAAACACACATCAAAATAACAAATATGATAAAATTTGAAGAAAGATACTTATGGTATGTACCTGAGTACCTCAATTATTTAACGTGCTCAGACGTCTTAAAGAATACATTGCAGTTTTGAAAAAATCTAAAATCTAAATTATGTTAGTACACATACAGTATTTATATTAGTATATAAAAAGTGGGTCAAAGGATGTTTACGACAAATAGTTAAGTACAAATTTGTTTTTGTATATTGACCTAAAATCCGGTCTGACCTTTGGTTGTTCGTTTAAACGTGTAAACAACATGTTATTGTCAATTTCCTGCGAGTTATTAATGCAAACTAATTGTACAAATAATTAATATGTAAAAATATATTGCAACCAATACAATGTACCAAACTCGGTTTACTACAGTATCATTATCAGTAAAATACTAAATGATAAGGCCACTCTTAATAAGGCGACTGGTAACTCCAAGGAAATACACGAGCAGCATAGGCAAGTTGGCCATAAAGATTATCGTGTACATCTATGTCCATAGATCACACGATGTCTTATCACGAGTCAAACAGACCACACCACAACCATGGTTATTGTCCTAATTACTATAAATGTTTGTGCTACACTTCGCTATACTTAATTGTGACACAGTAACGATGTTCTGTCAAGCTGAATAGCTGATAGTCTGTTTGTGCACTGTAACCTCCCGAATGAAACCAAATCGGAGAAAAGTAAGTACGAAAATCGGAATATTTTAGCGATCGGGGTCGATGCGCAACGTCCGAAAATCGGTCAGCGCGAAATTATACGACGCAGCCGTAGTGCTATTAATATACCTAGATACGTATAAAAGCATGTATAATTGATATGCACTTATACCCGAAAAATCGAAAAAAGTGTGACAAATTATTTCACTTTCTTTCGCGAATTATTTTTATATTATAAAATGCGTACTCTGTATGCGCGTCGGGGCGTGAGCGGAGTGAAAGAACGGACAAAGAGTGGAAAAGAGAAGTAAAAAAAAAAAAAAATTAATAAATGGCGTAGAATTTTTGTCTTTCTTTCTTTCATTCTTTCTTTCTTTCTTTCTTTCTTTCTTTCTATCTCCTCCAAGAGTGGTGGCGATGACCTCAATCCGGTATATGGTTTATACCCGTGGCAATGCACCTTCGTTCGTCACGTACACGCGCGTTATACAGGTATATATAATACTTGAGTATAGTGAAAACGATTCTTCTTCTTCTTCTTCTTCTTCTTCTTCTGCAACGCTCGCTTGGCCGTGGCCGCGACAAGAGAAAGTACTTTTATATATATTTATTATTATATTATTATATCGTTAAATGTGTTTGTATATATATATATATTATTATTACCTACTATCAAAACGACAACGAAAACATTTCTCTTTGCCCATAGCCAAGTAAAAATCCCAATAGGTATATATATGTATACGATACATAAATACGTTCTCTGAACAAGCCGCCGCCGTGGTCATTGCCTCTTTCATCGCAGGTATTATGACCTCCATTTAGAATTTTTTTTTAAAAATTTTAGTTATAGATAAAGTATTGTGTAGTTAACTATCGTAGTTATAGATGTGTACATAGATCAAGCATCTAAATCGTTGATGACCAGAAACGGGGTAGGTACACCCCTGTTGTAATTATAATCATCTATCCCGCCATATCATCGAAATTTCTATTTAAAATAATTACTTAAATTTTTAATTGTAGATATATTTTCAAAACTCTTACTTACGACAATCAAAAACAAATATTATACGCACTATCATTAGTGATGTATCCAAGATTTGTTTTGGTTTCGGAGGGCTGAGAGCTTTGAGAATTAGATAAGCAACAAATAAATATAAATAAGCGACAAATGAATTCTTACTACAATACAATATAACCGGTTATAATCCATTTTGAACGATTAGCACCGATAATAGTGTTTTAAAAATGTCATTAAAAAGTTATTGATGCAAAATCGAATTGTAATAAATTTAACTAAAAAGGTTCGTCAATGTTTATAAATAATAAACGATGTTGTTTGATTATAACAATTTAGCATTATAATTACTTAATATTCACGGAAAATATTGTTAAAAATATGTATTTTTTAATAAAGCACTTTCCTGAAATTTTGAGAGACGTTACTGTAACTCATACAATAATATAATATAAATGCTAAATATAAAAGAAATATGATATTTGACATGTTATTGAAACGTTTAATTCTTTCATAACTATATTATTATATCATTGTACTGTTTTCCTTTAATATTTTCAGGATGTACAATTGTACATTGGCGTCCCTAAGATGGAGCAAGGAGTGTCACATATTTTTTCATATTTCTAAAACAAGTATGTTTTTTTTTTTATTTTAGTAATATAGTTTATATTTACAATGATGTAACTAATATTATTTTATGTATGAACTTTTATAAAATTAATTCTATGTTAGCCTAAAAATGTATTTATTTACCTTTTTATATATGTTTTTAAAAGTCTTTAGAAAAAACTTTAAATTCTTTAAAAATTTACATCCTCCTCCCCCTGAAAAATTGTACATGGGCGTACACCTATATAAACTCAAAATACGTATTTTTAACCCTACTGTCAGTTACCGGGTACCCGGGTATCCATATTTTAACTTCAATCATAAGTTTTATATTTTTGATAATATTATTATCTTATTAATATTCATGTACCTAAATATTTAACTAATTTTATGTCTTTTTGTATAACTCTAGTTAAATGTTTAAAATATTAGTTACTTATATTTGAGTATTCAAGATAACTATATTATACAGTATTTCAGTAACCAGCCACCCGGGTATCCATACAATTAAAACTAATTGATTAGACTTATACCGTTGTTAAATAGGAAAATATACATAAATATTATACACTATAAATAGAAATTCATTTTTTTTTTACTATTATCAACTATTATGATATTAATTTATTATTATTAATGTCCAAATAAAAATTAATCAAACGAGTATATATTCCTATTATGTTCTAGACGTAACACTCATGACAACAACCAACTAACATAAACTACGTGTTGTAACGTGTGTCACAATTTTATTGACGATTTTACCAATAACATAAAATCCATTATTATAGCTATCAATACATATCAATACAAATCAATATTACAAACATATAGTAAAATTGCTAAATAAAATATCGTTATAATATACGTCTTGATAATATTATAGGTATCCGATTACCTTGGATTCTGAAAAACGTGAAATATTTTGGTTTTTGACAATAGGGTTAAATAGTTTTTTTTATATTATTAAAATGTTTACTGTTGCTCGATTTTCTTAAATCGTATTTAATACAATAACAATTTTTAATTACCATTAAAAATAATCGCATCTAGTTATTAGAGTAATAACCAATTAAATTATTTTTAAACTTTAAACACGCAATACTTGTCTACCGTCGTTCTTCCCAGCTTAAAAAAGTCCTTGAACGACCCTGACCCTATGTATGTATAGTGTAATATTTAAAAATTGTTTATGTCGACACCGCGTTACCGCACCATACCCAACGAACAACTATCTGTTCCACAAGTCCACGGCCGAAATGATAATGTATAAAAAATATATGTTTTTGTTATCACAAGTAGAACAGAATAAGGACCATATTATACCGCGGCGTAGGTATAAAAATGTATTGCTAAGTCCGATACTTTAATATTGTTGAAATTTTAATAACAAATAAGTACATATTATCTCATTATATTGTTTAACGCACAATAGTTTATTAGAGACTACAAAGTTTTTCTACGTCTCAGATGTTTTCTCGTACCTTCAATTTAGAAAAAGAAAAATGTATTCCAAATCAAGCTCCTACTATTAGTCAATCTTATATAACCAAGTATCTGGTATCCGGTATGATATTATAAAGCGGTATTTTAAATTTGTATATACATGAAAATTGTCGCCACGCCAAACCCAAACGTAAGTCCAACAAATTGTGCATAGTATAATATTATAATAACATTCGACAAACCGTACGCGTGAGCCAGGTCGGTACGTGCAAACCGTGTCAATTAAGCAAACAAAATAATTGTTGCATATCTTCACTTTCCATACGGGAGAATGGAGAATAATAAACGTACGTATATTATGATATACTTAATATAATATTATAGATTGTCTCGCCGACAACGTGCATGCCTGTTGTACTATTTATCTCGATTTTTTAGGCGACAAATTCATTTTCCTTTCGCGCCTTCAATATTCGAGCATCTGATGTGTGTAGACCACCAATCCACAAACAAACCAAATTCGAAATTGTTTTTTTTCTTTTGAGACTAAACTGATTCAATGCGATAATAAAGAACAATTTTATATTGTTAAGTGCACTAAATATATTTATGTATATCTATGTAAAAGTAATTGAATTAGTTTTCAAACTAAATTAGTAATAATTATAGTATCTGTTAGTCCAATGGAAAATTTAGCAAAATTACAGTCGCTTAAAACTTATATTATATTGACCATGCACCACATAGACTTACCGCCAGATTTGAAGAGATGAACATTTTCGAGAGATTTGTTTTTGTTGATTTAAAATGTCATCTAATAACGACGTTATACGCGTGCTTTAATTTTTTCGTATTTTTAAAAACGATCTTAATAAGTCATCTTAATTTCCTGGTTTTAGAAAAATATTTTTCATATATTTTATACCAAATAATATAATCGTGTCTCATCTATATCAAGATTATCAAAAATGTATTCATAACGGATATAATATATACGGATATAGGTACTCATATATTTAACACGTCAACTATTGTTTTTGAAATAATAAGAAAAATGATTATGTTTCCCATCATATTTTTCCGTTTTAACGATATGCTTTCTGGCTGATCTTAGCCATATATTAAATGATTGAAGATTAAATGATTGAAGGTTCTTGGTTAATATATCATGAAGTTTTAGTTAACTAAAAAAAGTTAAAACTTAAAAAAATCATACTTGATAATTTTTTATTTATTAGTTATTTATCTCATCAGAAGCCAAATATAAGTATTTTTAATTTTTATAACGTCAATTTCGTACAATTTTATAATAATATATCAAAAATGTAAGTTAGATTATTTTACTAAGTATTAATTTTTAGGTCAAGATAATATTCAAAATAATAATTTATTTTATGTTCCTCATTTTTCTCAAAAATATACGTTTTATGATCCAATAAATATTATAATGTATTTTGGAAACTATCGAGTTTTTAATGAACTATTTAATTAGTTATTTGTATTCATTTGTACATTATTATAATATTTATAATACATACAGTATATTATAAATTTATTGTTTAAAACTTATCAATTTAAATATATTTTTAATGTTTATTAATAAACACAATTACATAAAACAAAATGATTAATATCCATATTACTATAGATAGCCCTATCATGGTTTGTTTACATGATAGTTAAAATGAACGTTATCTTATAATTAACAAAGGGATAAAATAAATGTTTCGTTCTAGTATACTTAGGCTAGGCGATAATAACACAACTTGTTTAGCTTGAGATTTCAATAAATAAAAATACATAACTCATATTATGACGGTCCATAATAAATCAAAACCATTTTAAATAATTTTGTTAGAGGAATGTCTTGAATTCTTGATATTATTCAATATTACACATAAAAACGAAGTAAATGATCTGGAATATCTTTAAGGTTTAACATTTGACCATTTTAAAAATTAGTATGATGACATTATTATGAACAAAAGTCGATTGGAACGAATTATATGCTAATAAAAAATACTAGAATTATAATGGGAGGATAAAATATATAGCTAGTAAGTACCTACTTATAAAGCATAACAAATTGTAAAAGTTTCAGAAAAAAATGTTTAAACAAAATTATTTCCAAAGATATTTCCATATATATCGTGTTAAAATCTAATCATTCTAGTTCACTTTACCTCCTATAAAGTTATTTAATAATAAATTAAATATAGATCATCTCTTCATACTTAATTTCTTATAGTATATGAGATCGGTAACTTGAACTCCATCAACGTTATATATAAATGTGAACATTTCCTAAAAAGTACTAAATTCTATTAAAACATAATATCATAACCACAAGTGAGAAATTTGGCTGAAGTGTTCGGTAGGGCCCGGGGACTCCCGACACTTCTTATGCACACGTCTATGAATCTATGGTTGTCTTTTGAACACAATTATTATTTATTATTATCGTTTTATACGACATAATCCGACCACGGCGTTAATTCGATGTTTTCGTTCTAATAATGAAACCCTAACAATAATGGTCAATAACATTATAATAACGTGCATAATAATAATATGTATAGCACGATATAGGTAAATAGTTTTATATATAGGTACACGTTTACGTCGAAAGGTAGGTTACCTTTTATATGCATAATTCATATTATATATTATATTATTATACAGCATACACTAGCGTATATATTAGCAAGCATAATTATTATAAATATTATAATATTATATTAAAATAATTATCGTCTATATAATAATAATATACGTATTACATGTATTATGGTTTGAGAGGTGCATATACAAAAAAAGAAAAAAAAAAGAAAGTTAATTCGCGCATTATATTATTACAATAAAAGCGTTTTATGAATAGAACAGTATCTATCTGTATCTAACCTACGGAGTATATACCTAGCTATACATTATCATAGATCTATTGTGACGGATATGTTTGCGGTGGAGAAAGATGAGAGGGGAAATAAGGAAGTTTATAACTGCAGTGTCGGTCTATACAATAATATATTAACGTATTCCGTATTTAGTAATATGATACAGTAAAAAAAATATAATATAAATTAGTTTCTTTCTAAACGCGCGGTTACTATATATTATATTGTGTTATGGACACATTATTTTTTTTATTCACGCATCGACTTAAATTTAGTTTACATTTTTGTTGGGACAAGTTTGTTCGGACCTTTCGCCCAACCGTTGGAGATAAAATCTCTGGGGGTGGACTGCAGGCGCGCCAATACGATAATCACAAATCAATCGAGACCTACGTTCGGTGGCGTATTTAAGGATTCGTTTTTGAGGGGAAGATGTCCGGAAAATATTCTCCCCTCCGCCGATAATATCATCACTCACGATGGTGAGTTTCAGCTCCCCTTCTCTCCATTAATCGTTAAAACATTTGCCGGAGCTATTAATTTTTCGAAAATCAGAATCTGTAACAATAATTAATTACATAGACGTCGACGGCGGATATCGCGAGAGGTGTTATCATCGGACACGACCGGTTGTACTGTGATATCGTTTTATAATGGACGAAAGAAAACCACGACGATGGTCGGTCGCGGTGAGAGTTGTTTGTGCGTGTTCTGGTCGGCGCAGCGAAAGAGTCATCGCCCTCGAAGTGCGTCTTCTGCTCGGAGCCTGAGAGCGCGGAGCGAGTGAGAAGAAAATAATAATAATAATTTAATGTCGTATATTATTATACCAGAATTGTGTGTGTGTATATATGTATTATTATTGTTTTCTTGTGTTGAGAGTGAGAGAGAAAGAGAGAGAGAGAGAGAGAGAAAGAGAGAAAGAGAGAGAGAGAGAGAGAGAGAGAGAGAGAGAGAAAGAGAGAGAGTGATAGACGGAGAAAATTAAATGCGAAAAAAAATATAATAGAAATTTTCACGTAACTAAATCGGTTGGTTTGCGGCGTGTACGAGTGTACGACGTAGGTACCGCGGAAATTACCGGATTCCACTTGTACTCTTTCGCGGTCAAATATATAAATTTAAAATGAACGAAAGAGAAATTATTGTTCCAATCGGTATTAAAAAATGAAGTAGTCGCCCGCGCAAAGTGTAAAACGGATAGATAATAACAATAATATAATACGTTATTATTATTATATGTGTGTCAGTAAACTATAATTTATATACTATATAGGATCGAAAAGAGTCGCGCACCTCAAGGTCGTGATAATACGCGCATCTCCGACATAAAATAATATCTGACGTACAAATAAAATACTAGAATATAATAAGACGATGGAATTACACATTGTGATCGAAATTTCGTAGTAAAAAAAAAACGATGGTAATTACAATATAATATTAAATATATATTCTAGGTGGAAGTCTTTAAGTAACACAAAATTATTCTGTATAAGACGTGTGTCATGTGACGTCGTGTTTATTAAAATAATATTTTTTTTTAAGTGTTCCCTCCCCATTCGATTATACCTAGAAAATTCTCAAGGCTGGGAAAGTTACTTAATTTTTCTACTAGTTCAAGTCAGACATATACACACCTGAACGTTTTTTTTTTATCGTATATTTCGTTTTTCGTCTTAACGATTATTTTTAGTACCTACCTATAGGTATTTATAGGTTAAAAACCAACATAAAAGCAATCATTTTAAATTTTTGATCGTATAAGGTAATAAAAATATTATTAAAAGTTAGAACCATCAATATTATTAATGTTTGTTCAATTTTATTAATATGGTTTTCTCAAAACTCTATATAAAATGTTGAAAATTGATTCAAATGTAAAAATATAATACGATTCATACGTGACTATTTCAGTGTCTTAAAAATCTCATTAAGTTTTCATTGTAAATTAATTCGTTTAGTCATAGAGAAAAATAACTTTTACTTTAATTACCCATCCTCGGTAATTCTTATTTGTAAGTATGTATGTATTAATACATATAAATAAAAGTACAGAACTAAATGATAATTATTGATCTTAAATTTCTTAAAAATTAATAATTACTCATTTACAATTATTTTTGTGTTCCTATATCATTTAATATTTTACAAGCCCGTGTTTATAAGTCAGATATTGGTAATTAGTTTTTATTTACGAATAAGACATTTTTAGTATGAGATAATCTTTTTACAGACCATATTTCGGACTAATATTCATTTACAAGTGTTACATCGATTTTGTTATATATTATCTTCCGATATCTCTTAATATGAATAAAAAATATAGGTACGTATAATATGTTATACAATCTATACAATTATTGAATTATTCATCACAAGATAATATCATATGACGAATTTACTATATAGGTATTATATACTGCAAGGATATCAGAATTTCGTGTTATAAAAGTGCAGATAGAATTACGTATAGTTACATTTTCAATGTTAATTCCATGATTTCTATAACACCCTGTATAAATATGTATGAACTGCTTTTAATAATTTATTACATGTAATACATGTATATGTACTGTGAATAAATAGGTAATTTTAAATCGTTAAGTAATTAGTTTCCCTTTTTTATAATCTTTCTAGAACCATGAACTAGGTCATCTCACGACTCGCTCTCGACTTCGCGAAAATTAAGTATCTATACCAACCTGCGTTACCACTTACCAGTCGTCGTTTAGTTTTTATTAACTTAAATCACATTTTAAAATTTAAATAATATTGTATTTGTATTTCGTAGTTCATTAAAATTCGTTAGAATAAAAGAGTTGTACATACTTATTTACTATTTTAAACGATCTAATCTAGATCAGTCTATTTTTACAAGCAATTTAATGTACAGTTGATATTATATTTATATTTTATTTGATATAAATTAGAACTCTGTGAAAAGTGATTTATATAAATTAATTTATAATTATAGCAAATAAAAAATTTAATTTGGTATCCAAGTTCTAATCGGAAATGGATATTTACTTGATTAACTTAATGTATTATATTTCTTAAATGTACCTAGTTTAACGAATTTGATACGTAATTACGATATTATATTGATTTTCATTATTTGTGTAATAGGTTAGGTATACATATGTATACATTATAACTTAGGTTAAATTTATAACTTGGAAAAATCCACAAAAACTTAATTTATAAGACGCATAATATTTTAATAATATATATTGTAATATACATTTTTTTTATATAATAAGCATTACGCAGTGTATAATGTACTTATAGCGTCATCTCATATTTAATTGCATAGATAGATGTATGAAGTAGGTAATTGTTTTTTTTTTTTTTTTAAACCGCTTTTTTCAGTAGAAAACGTGTTAGAAAACAATTTATTTTTACCGCCAATGTGTCTGCGGTAGTCGTAGGTAACTGATGATGTATGTCTGACATTATTGAGATCACGTTACATTGGTATATCTGATTTCATAAATCCTAACCCATAACCCATATTCTGGACTCTGGTATACGATCACTAAAATTATAATATAATTAATGCATTATTAAATTTATCACGTATATAACACAATATTTTATTTAAAACAAAGCAGTTCATGTTTATACATATAATATTTTAGGCTGTGAACTTTTTTTTTTACTAAATATATGTACTATATAACAAATATCATCAAAACATATTTTGTAGCACTTGCACTTATCAGGAAGTACATATAGATATATGCAATAAAATAAAAAAAATTCCAACCCGACTTTGCTTCTAATTGTATGTTTTTTACAATCCTGACTGCATGATATTACAAATCTTGTTGCCAAATCAAGTGAATTGACACTCAAGGAATATAATATCTGTGTAACGAATAATAAAATAATAATAAATATACAAAAAGTATTTTTATTGAAAATGTATGTATGCGTATGTCTAATCTGCAAGTATTTAAATGTAAAATGAAACACAAAGTTTGAAACCGGTTTTTATTCGGCCATAAAAATTGGACGCAGTTCCGAAAATGAAAGTTGAACCTGAATAATAAATTTAGTTTTCGGAAATCAAAACTAATTTACTAATCCAATATAGGAAACGATAATTAGAATTACCTATCAGTTATTACTATACAACATTATTACCATTTACTGAATAGAATTAAGAAAAAAAAAACGATAAACGCGGTTAGTGTTTAGTATGTACCAATTGTAAACCATCTATTTGTATACACAATGTTGTAGTATAATGTATATATAGTTTCAACCAATATAAATACCACATTTTCGGCTGACCTAAATTCGGAATATATAATATATTAGAGTCGCTAGATATTATATTTATACGAATTATACGCGTAAATATAACCAAATAAATTAACTTAACAGAGCGTGATTGTGAACATTTTTCGAATATATTTTAAATTTACAAAAGTGAAAACTTTCATTTTTAAATAATCATGTAAACTATACATAATATAGGTTATTTATATGAAAACAAAACAAAAATCTCCTTTCAAGTGACTTTCGTCGTAGTGGTTTATTTTGGCGAGTTGTGAGGGGGGGGGGAGTGATCCGGTGATTTTAAAACTTCTCAAAGCTTACTTGAAAAAAAAAAACCTATTATATTATGTATGATAATTTGCTGTTGTGCTTATTTTACGGAAATTCACAATCCTGATTATTTGCTGGTTTTTGTTTAAGTAGAAATAGAGGAGAAAAGGATTTAGTATTACAACTAAAAAATCGGAAATAAAATATCGTCCGGACATTTATCGAAAAAAAAATAAAAATTTGTCAATTACACGTATCACTGTACTAGGATTTTGTATTGAATTTGACCGCCAAATAATTAGTAATTTAAAATTTCTAATCATAATATACATTATAATACCCTAGGTACTCACATAATTTTTTTCTAGATAAAATGTTGTTTTCATCTTTTTTTTTCTTTATTTCGCGTATAAAAACGAGAATGTTTTTGTAACATAAAATTTCGATCATTCTGTATGATATTATATTATATACTATTATATACCTATCTAATACGTGTCTTGCACACGGTGCTTTGTTATTGTTATATCTTATATATATATAATGTATACCTACATGGTACCTACGTTTTTTTTTCTTACGATTCTAACAATAAAAATATGATCCATATTAAGAAAAGAAAAAAAAACTATTATATATGTTATAAAATTACAAAATAACGTTACGGACAATTTACTATAATTTTATTTTCGATCGTATATATCGTATTCGGTATTGTATATTATTATAATGTTATTGTGGTGAAAAGAAAAACGAATATTATATTATATTATTAAAACCGTGTTGATAATAAAACGTTATGATATATAAATATTATTATATAGAAACGGAAAGAGAATTTAAAACAAAATGGCAGTTTATCTCCCGGGCGGATATAATAAGTAATATTTGTGTTGTTTTTTTTTTTTTTGTCCTATATTTGTATTTTTTTTTTTATTTTTATTTCTCCTGACCGCCGCCGCTTTACCCGCGCTTGGCCTTGTTAATTGACCTCGATAACGATTGCAACTCGCATTGCCAAGGCCGGCCAACCAGAGCAACCAACCATCTATACATCCTACCCATCGCCGCCACAAATCGTGTGTGCCCATGCCATTTCTACTTTCTAGGTCAACGTGCTGCCGCCGTATACACTTACTACCTGTTGGGCGTCTGTAAACCAAATACAGGGTGTCTCCCATCTCCTCGATGACATATATATATGTCCAGAGGCGCAGGAACTATTTTTCTTGTGGGGGGCAAAAATTTTAGGAAAATCATGATATATAATATATTAAAATAAAATACAAATACTTATTGATTTTTGTAAAATAGGTTTAATTATTATTTTGTTGATTAAACTAATTAGTCTTTACCTAATTTAATTTTGAATATAAAATTAAAAACAATTTTAATGTTTTACATTTTTTAATTTTATTTGTTATACAACTTTTCAAAATTCATTTTATTATATATAAATATTAAAAATAATCAAAATGTAATTAACATTTAAACTATAACTCTAAAATGTTCAAGTATTAAGTGTATAACTATGATGACAAATTTTCAGGGGGGGCAAAATTATAATTTTCTCCCTGACATATTTAACGGGGGGGTCAAATGCCCCTCTGCCCCCCCAGCTCCGGCGTCACTGTATATGTCTATTAAGTATACCGAGTATTAAATATTTTTAAATATAATTGTATTATCTACATTTGAAATGAAAATACAATTTAAAACGATTATATCGACATTAAACTATTGTATTTACCATTAGTACAAATAGTACTAATATGCACTGTTTTAAGAATGATCAATTCTCCATATTATCTACCGATACACAGAAATGAAGAATAGTCGATCAATCAATTGATGCAAAACAATCCAAAGTTAGACGGGATACTTTTTCTTTGACCAACACCCAAATTACGTGAAATTATAATTATTATATGATGACTATTAAAACGTATCAAAATTCTCGAATAGATTACACAGTTTATGATGTTTCGGGATACAATTCATTTAAATGGAATTGTGGGACTGCGAAAATTTTAATAAGTTATCGACAGACAATGTCTGTATATAACATGTCGTATAATAAATAATAATAATTGATTCAAACAATCGATTATATTTTTGCTCAATTAAAAAAAAAATGTACATTCCGTGACTCCGTATCATCTTTAAAACTTGTATGAACACAAGATTTAAACTTCCGCGTTCGTTTTGTTGTTTTTACAAAAAAATAAAATAAAAACTAATATAAATTTTTGATGTATATGACGCGATTTAGAAAATATATATATATTTATATAATCGAATTTATATAGGTATTACTCCACCCATATTCAAAACTGAGCGTTTTATTATGAAATTTATAAAATGAAGAACCACACTAACCAGCTACTTTTAGATTTTTCAAACTATTATAAGACGATCAATATTCCAATCCGAATGAATCGACAAATATTTTTATATAAACGCTAATATACGCATCTTACGAATCAGACATCCTGTATAATATACGTACCTACTCAACTACTCACGACCTATGGCTATGTATGAATACACGTTTTACGGATAACGAGGAGAGTCTGATGCCCCCTACTCCGTCCGACCGCGATCGTTGCACGCCAAAATTATATTCCGCGTTCATTATAATATTATGCGTAAACCAGCTTTGTAATATATACACCGAAATCGTGTTTTATTTTATTTCGTTCGTATACCTTTGTACGTTATTATAATATATATATATAATTTCGTATCAAATACGAACTCGCGTCGAATATGTGATGAACGACAAAAATATTCACACTGGAATAAATTTCAGCAAGTGCGCGAGAAATATTTTGCGACTATAATATAATAACATATAATAAACTACTTAAATATATATATAAGTTATCGAAATATTATTTTCGTTTTATGAACGCGAAAGTTTATTATAATATAAAAATTATGTATGCAGCATGATATCATCTTTTGTACCTACTGTCTTTAATAAAAAATAACAATAATAAACTGTTTTTTTAATCTTTGTATTTATTTTTGTATTTATCTTTGTACGTAATTTCACCGAACTGCTTAAAAAAAGACCGTATAATAAATAATAATTAATACCGATTAATAATTATAATTATGCATGTTTTTTGGATCCAACGATAACATTAAGTTTTCAATATATACGCCTATATCGGATTACAAACGATAATTGTATTTATGTTTCACTGACTATTTTTTCTTTTCAATCTATCTTATATTGTTGTTGTTTGTTGGCAACAATAAGCACTAATTATTATTAACATTAGACAAATGTATAATATTATTATGTCTTTTGTGACTATATAGAAGAATGACGAATGATGTATCATGTTCCTGGTGGCTGTTCATTATATAATATAATTATTGAAATAAGAATAACACTAGAGACTGTATCCGAATGTTGATAATAATTGTAGACAAAATGTTGCCGGTCAACTCTTTTTCTTTCTTATCACGGTTACATCCACTACCTATATTCCGAGTATATAAACTCGGTACTGACTGTAAGTGTTAACATACACTTTATTCGGATGAAGTTGTTTTGCATTACAGTTCAAAAATCTACTTAGGTACCAATATCAAGACTGAAGACACCAAATGCAGATTCATATAGGTAGATAAAATATTTGTACCCAGTGGCGCTAAGTTCAGTTAAATAAGGTGGTTCATTTTTATAAACACCAACCCTTGATATAATATTTTATTATATATAGTTATATGTAATATGTATGTATTAATACAATAATTAATAAAAAAAAAAAAAAACTGAAAGGTCGATTCTGGATATTCCTCCTTCGTCCCTTCGGTCCTCGGAGAAACTAGTGATTTATTATATAATTAAAATTTGAATGCAATGATATTGCATTCGAAAATAGTGAGATTCAATATAATACAATAAATTATACCGTTACCCGTTCCAACATTTTACCACGTGTGTAAACTACATATGAGAATACTCAAGAAAATTTACAAGTCCCTGCGTGTAAAATTTCATTAGTTATCAATGTTATCATTAAAATATAAAATTAATTTCGTCAAAATTACAATTTCCGTGAATGTTGAAAATTTGTGAAAATTTGCTACATTTCCGTTAGGTAACCATTATGACCTACAAAATAGTTTACTATTTTCCACACCACCTATATTGAGGTAAACTAATTAGGCGCATTTTTTTTTTTAACATGATATTCCCAGTAGGTGTAATCCACGCTAGAATAATAATATAATATATTATAATATCTAACATTTTTATTAAAAAACTTAGATTAACAAAAGTTATTATCCCTGCGTTTGTCTAAATTTTTCTTGTCTCTTGATACAATCGTATTTGCATATGAACCTCTTGTATTAAATGGCATGTATTTTTCTTTTTATATTTGTGTTTTGAACTTGCAATATTGTTGACGACTATACCTGTGACTACACCCAAGTACGAGTACTCAAATGGCATGGCATTTACGCAGTGGCGGATTCAGGGGTTGTTCAATCAGAAAAATTTTAATATAATATAAATATTATTTTCGTTTTTAATCTTCCCTGTAGTTCTTAAAAAAAAAAAAAATAATAGTTCACTCCACCGTTATCTTGGGCTGAATCTGCCCCTGTATTTACGCCCTCCCCCCCACAAATATTGTCCGTGGCCTCTTCGTCTTCAGCTGCAACAATATTATCCTTTATATAAAAATTAAATTGTAAACGAAAAACAAAAATAATCTATTATTTATTTATATAGGTTTAAATATTGCCTAATATAATACTTCAGCGTCATTGTGACATGCTTGTCTTGTATGATCATAGTCTGTCGGGTTTTGAGAAAGATATTACTTTTTCTTATGGTCCAGCTCTGGGTGTTCAGGGCCGCAATTAAGTGGTCAAATGTCCTCGGATCGGGTTGAAAAATCGGCTCTGTTGTCCGTACTCGCCAATTATATGTCTTTCAATATTAATTGGCGGGAAATCGGTAGAATTTATAAATCCAATGTTGCGAATTGAACATTGGTTGTCAAATTTCGTCTGAAAAATACGTGTATTTACCTACAATATGCACGACCGATCGCGATTTAACAATCTATTTTCATAGACTTTGTACATACCCCTATTATGCAATCTGGCTTCCGTATTCAGCTAATAACTGCCGTTTGTGCTTTATCTGTATGAGGGTGAACTTCAAATAGAATTCTAAACAAACCCCTCATCGTTTCAGCCATTCCTTTCCGTTCTATTGATATACAAAAGAAATATTGTCATTCATAGTTCATACCTTCCACGATGACATCCGATATATTTTGTCCATTTATATAGATAGATCCACTAACTGGCATGAAATTATGGCAGTAGCCTTCCTGTATTGCATTCCACTCATAAAATTATTTGGAAAATAATATTAAATAACGATTCAGGAAAATGTTCAAGGAATACAGCCTTTACAAATATATTTATTTATACATTACCGGTATGCTAGTTGGCAAGGATATATACATTATTACAAAATTTATAGGCCATTATTACAATATTTATAGGCCATTATTGCAATTATATTAAATAAATAAATAGTATTTAGTATATAGTACGTAATTATTATATTTATTTTTTTTATTTATTAATACATGATTTGTTCAAGTCTAATATTTTTAAGTGCTGGCATTTTAATATTAAATATATATAACAATTAGGACATTTGTAAAATAGGTGGTTTAGTTGTGAATTTTTATATTCAACGGATTAAATTTTTGAATATTTTTTTTTTTTTTTACAAATTTAAATATTATTTTTTGGTTCATTCCCAAATGTCGATCCTTTTTTAGATTAGATTATATTTTCCTATCTAAAAATTTGTTCATATTAGTCATTAGATATATAGCATAAAAATATTTTTGCAAGTCATTTTAAAAAACATTGTACGAAGTTAGATAAATCATGATGATTTTATTTATAATAAGTATTTTCACTTACTAAGGATATTAAATTCTAACTTTTTCAAATTCTATTAATACAACAGTATTGAAATTTCAAATCATAGGTCAAAGATGTATGTCATCAACACTTATTTATCCTATATATTATAAAAATTATTCAAATGTTTAAATATTGTTTAAAATAGTTTAGCAATAATTAATAAACAAGAATCAAACTTGCCAGTGTTTCCCAGTAATAGTTTTTGCCTAGTCATTTTTTTATGTATTAAGCTCAACTGAATTGATAGGTTTTATACCATCTTGTTCATTGTCTTCGAAATATGTAGTCACGTAATCCTTCATGTCGGTTCGCTTCGCAGGCTTACGAATAGTTCGTAGAGCAGTTATAGTTTTTAATTTCGATTGTTTACCATACATATTCGGGTTATACATGTTTTAGATAATATAGTATGTTTATATTATTATGAGAAAATAATATAATTATTACTAGTTGTATTGCGCAGAGTAAAATATGAACAATTATTAAATTATATTTTCGAAAATTGATTTAATTTCGAGCCAAAAATAGAATTATAAAAACGCGATCTCATAATAAGGTAGAATGATCACAAATTGTTTAGTTAAGGAGTACAAAATATTTCACGAAACAATCAAATACGTATTGCGTTTTTCTAGCAACTGCGATAAATAAATATCACTGGCCGACATTACATTCGAAAATGATTGATGATTACGATATTTGTGCGCGATTAATCATCTCTGTTTATTACCATAATATAAAGTGCGATCTTGAACATTTTGGATGTAGAATAACAAATTTAATCTATTTATATTTTATTTTACAATTCGTTATTTTTTGGTAATTTTTCTTCTACCAGGAAAAACTTTTGAGAAATTCGAAAAATGAGCTAAATAAAGTACCAAGTAGATGCAATTTACAACCAAAAACATGCCCTATTTGTGCTAATCGGACCATTATTTCTATCCAATAAAATGTTTTCAGACTTTTAAAAACACAAAAAAATATCATAATATTCAATTAAACTAAAAATTATAACTTTAAAACCTTATAAAAAAAAAAAAATATGACTTACTTTCATAATATTTTGTAAATTGATTAAAGAGTATATGAGTATGCTTCTATAAATTATTCAAACCGTTAATAAATAACAAAATTATAAAAAAAATTTTTTTTTGTCCCCTCCCCTTGAAGTTTTACTTATTGGTGCTTTTGAAACTGTCTATAACTAGCTAGGTATTAAATAAAACTTTGATGTATTTTTCATATCAATAATCTTTATTATGTTTTCCTTATGTATAAAATATTAAATTATTAAATAGGAAGTTTAATAATAGTTATTGTTTTGTTAAAATTTACACTGTAGTCGATAATGTACTATTAGAATATAAAATAGAGTAGTTCCATAGTTTATACCAGAGTAAGGTATTGTATACACACGAAAGATTTATCAGCAAGCAGATATATACTATATATATATATATGGATAAATAAATTTAAACTCAATAAGAGATTAGAAGGGTATAATCTATCAAGATATTTAGCTTTTGGGTACTTAAGTTGAAAAAGTCTGAGAACCGCTGATATTATAAAGACATAAAGTAATATACCTAGGTAGATTAGTATTGTACTATGGTTTTTGATACTAATTGGAAATCGCGTATTCGAACATTTTTTTAAAAATAGTCGGCATAACAAAACAAAGTACAACAACCATAAGTGCATGGATATTTTTGATTTTACTAATTCAATTTTCACGACTTGCGTCGTTTATCAGAGATAGCCAATTTACGTGTGTAGCGTATATACTAGCGTTAATGCGTTATAATAGTGCCAATAAAACGAATATAGGTTAGATATATACGTAAGTGTATGTGTATATTCGTTTGTTTTGGTCATATATTATAAATATATATTTTATGTTAATTTTAAAATTAACCTGCGTACTAAAAAAACAACGAAAAGACAAAAATGATCGTGAAAGATTACTAGGTCACAGTGTCACACACACACACACACTATACCCATATAACAGGTACACGTCATGGTCCCGACTGTATGTATAATACCAGACACACATATATATGTATAATCATTACCAAATTGTCAAATGACGAAATGAAAATGTATGCAGATGAGAAACAACAGTCGTTTAAATGTACCATTATGTACATTGTACCGAATAGGCTGTATTCAATTTCTTAAATACTGGTTATATATAACATATGTAATATGTAACATAATCAGTTATCAGGGACGCCCGTAAGGGGGGGGGGGGGTGGCATGCATTTGCACCACCTGAGAATTTTAATAATTTGGATTTTTCAAATAAATAATAACATATAATCAGGAAAAACAAAATAAAATCATCTTAATGTAGAATAATGTACCTATAAGTACATCTAGCTACTTATTTTAGTATTCAAATCAATTGCTAACAGATATGTGAAACTATATGAGAACTTAATAGGTCAATCAAATACCTAACAACGTTTTATTAAGTCTAATTTTTTTTAATCAATAAATGATCAGATAATGTAAATGGGTCCGTATTGAATTCTCGATGTTGGATCTGTCTTTCTTGATATATATTTTACGTGCATCATCTACATTAAGGTCAGTTATCACCAATGAAGTTAAGCGAGCTTTTTGTTTTTCAATTATAGTTGATGAAACAGCCGATATTAGTGGTATTGAGCAACTATCATTATGTGTAAGATACTTGAAGGATAAATTTGTTCATGAAGAATTTTTAGGTTTTTTTTTTCTTTACTTGAATTTGAATCCAAATTTATTACTAAAACAATTTTAGATGCATGTAGTACATTGATATTAATAAATGTGTTGGTCAAAGTTACGATGGATGTGCAACAATGGCAGGGCATATATCAGGAGTACAAAAAAGAATAAATGATGTTTACCCAATGGCTCATTTTTTCCATTGTGCAAGTCATCGTTTAAATTTGGTTATAAATGATTTAAACACTGTGACAGAAATAAGAAACTGCAGTTATATGTATTGGAAAAATCAAAGAAACTATAATATTTTTTAGAGATAGTGCTGTTCGCAAAAATATTATTGGTTGTGTTTTAACTAAATTATGTGAAACACGATTTGTTGAAAAACATAAAAGTGTCAGACAATTTTATGAATGATTTGTAACAATTGTAGAAGGTTTAGAAGAAATATCGAAATCAAATCATTTCAATAGTAAAACAAAACAGCGTAGCTACGAACTTTTAGCTGCGATAACTACTCCCATTTTTGTAGTCCTGCTATCGATAATATCAAAGTATTCTGCAAAATTTGAAATTATTTCAACAGTATTACAAGGTATTGATGTTGATTTGCAAAAAGCTACTAGACACATTCAAGACCTCTTATAATCTATGTTACAAAAAGGTCGTGATGACTGTGAGACTTAATTTAGTGCAATATTTGAAAAAGTATTAGAAATTGCATCCAAAATAGATCTAGAGTTAACACTACCACGACGAATTGCACGACAGACACATCGTGAAAATTACCCAACTAATAATGTACAAGACTATTTTAGACAATCATTATTTATTCCATATATTGATTCAATTATTATATCTATAAAAGAACGATTTTCTGATGAAAAATTGAAAATATTTGCATTATTTGACTTACATCCAAAAAAAAAAAAAAACAAAAACAAAAATGAAGCATATGAACCGTCAAACATTCATAAAGACACTTGACGTTATTAGTCAAGTTTATGGATCATTTTTTGAAAACTTTGAAGAACAAGCCTTATCGTGGTATCAATTATGGCAAGATAAACCACTCGAAAATAACATGGACCTGATTGATATTCTTGATTATGAAACATATTACCTAGCTGTATGTAAGGTTATACAAATTGTCATTACTTTAATTGCAACTTCGTGTTCAGTAGAAAGATCATTTAGGTAATATTTTCTAATTTTTTATATTATATTTCTCATTTATTCATACAAAATAATTTGTCATTATATTTTTAGTACTTTACGTCGTCTAAAGACATTGCTGAGAAACAGAATGGGAAATGAAAGATTAAGTAGTTTAGCTCTGATTAATATTCATCGACAGAAGTATGAAAATAAAGAATTTTTCGAACAGCAAATAAATAACATTATTGAAAACTTTGGATTGAGCTCTAGTCGGTTGGCATTGCTTTTTAATGATTAATAATGTAAATACTAAATAAATAAATAAATGTTATTTAGAATTAATAAATAAAATTAGTCATGTACTCATCGATATATAAATGTCATTAATTTAGTGTTCGGGGGAATGGGGAGGGGGGGGCACGGCTTTTATCGACACTAAAATTATTTTGCACCTAGTGAGCTACTTCTCTATTGGTGTCCTTGCCAGTTATGAAGTGATCTATAATAGTATCTATAGTATACATAGTAATATGGATATATCTACTATCCAAGGCAGCATTTATACTTTTGCTGCCTCATCCCTCCTCAAAAAAACGAACATTTATATATTACATATTTTTTTAAGTAAAACAGAAAAAAAAATGTAGCCTTATTAGTTATTTATATTGAAATATGGGTAGAAATACCTGGCAGCATTCCTTATTTTATAAATAATAGTCAATTATAAAAGTAATGGTATTAGGTACAAATGTACAATGTTAATTTATTAATCATTAATTTGTTTACAAAAAAATGTAATCTTGAATATTATTTTTGGGGGTTAAAATTTATTACAATAGATCTAACAGTATTAATGTTTCAATTTCAATGTGTTAAAAAATATAATAAGCACGTCAAAAATGGGCAATTAGAAAGTAACCATAAAAACATAATTAAATTTTTTTTTACCTATAATTTCATTTGATGTGAGTATGTGATAAATACCTATAAACAATCAATTTAATATAAATATATTGTGAACACGAAGAACATAAACATATTATATCTACTAGGAAAAAATATATATACATGTGTGTGTGTGTGTGTGTCAAATACTCATATCATATTGAATATTATTAGAAAAAAAAAAGTAATACACATAAGACTGATAAGTAACACAATAGAAAAAATGTTTTCTTTTAACTTAATCAACTTCTAATTATTTCCTACATTAACTTAACTTTATAATTGAATTATCTTGTCAAGATTATTTATTATAATTATTTATTGAATCTTGATAAAAATTAAAATATAATGTATTTTTAAGTGTACAATACAAAAATGAGATATTTTAGTCCCTTAATATATTTACAACTTATCTATAATTAATAAATCAATCAATATTATATACTTTTTGAATATCTATTTTATTATATTGTGTTAATGTATTTAATTGCTAACAATTAAGAAAAATATAATGTATAGCAAATTACTAATTATTATTATTTCTAAAATATTAGCAATAGAATTTCACAATTTAGCATATATATTTACTTGAATAAATTATGATTAGGGATACTTAAATGCGGTCATTGATTTTCCTCTATGTGATAGAATATTCACTGTATTTTAAGACTGGAATATACACAACAATAAATGTAGTTCATTGCATTACCTGTTTCTTATTAATTTTTAGTGTTATTACTATTCAAATTAATATCACAAACATACATAAAACATAATATACAACTAATCTCAATTATTTTACTCAGTTAGATAAAATTTCAATACCAAAATGAATACCTCTGTGATAAGAATACATTACATTTACCTTACTTTACTTTACAAGAAAAATGTTTGTAAAGTTTGAATGAATTTTTTTTAAAATTAATTGGTTTAGTTAATTAATTTAATTAATCAAGGTAGTGTTTATACAATGTGTCAGGGCATTTTAAAGATCATATATAGTTAATATAGTCTACATTCAAGATACATGAAATCATGTAAAATGTAATTTACCAACAATAAAAGTATTTTGAGAGTTTAGACAGTGTATTTAGAAAAATCATAATATATAAATATTACAATTTTGAAAGAAAAACTATTCTATAATGAATAGAATAAATTTAGACAATATAAAACAAATTGTATTTATTTTATTTTGATTCTTAACTAATGATATAAATATATAAATCATTAAAATTAATTGTATGATTAAACTAAATTACTATATACCATCAAAGGTAGTTGTTATTGTAAAATCTTAAAATTTTTACCTGAAAGAAAAGAATTAAATTAACAAAAATTAATAAATATAAAGTAAAATGTACTTACCACATTGCCCTTTGTACCCCAGCCAGTTTATTATAATCCGCAAGATGTCTGAATACTATTCTACTTAAACGCCATCTCTTTACATTACCACGTGGACGAGATGTAATTTGACAACGCTGAACAATTCTAGTTATGCTAGCATCCCTTGGACAATTATAAATTTCTTTATCGGCGATTCCCTATTAATATACAAAATGAAATTACTCCATTACCGTGGTTGAATTTTTGTTATTTGTTTACTTGTATTTCTATAGGAATTATATCATTTTTACGAAGTGCATTATATCGCAATTTATATATGCCATATTCTTTAATAGTATTTCTTTTACGTGCATCCTTTTTCATCTTAAAATCTGGCCATTTGTTACGAATTTGTTGATTGTGAGGAAGTATTCCTAACTAAAAAAACAAGTATTTAAAAATATTAAACAATGTATATTATATCAATACCTATGTTATTCTTATATTAATACTCACACATGATTCATTCACTGGCGTTTGGAATTTAGCTAATGCTTTACATCTTTGAAAAGCATTTATAATAAATGCCATTTTTTTAAAAATTTATTAGAATTTTTTCAGTTGACAAATTGTTGAAAAATTAAAATTTTTTTTATAAAAATATAATTACTAATTAGTTTAAAGTTAAATGAAAAATACAAATGTGATAAACTCATACTGATAAAAGTGATAACTACGATTTAAGATAATATTATCTACATTCTAATCTGTGATAAGATTATCTTTTTTAGAAGATATAATTTTGATTATGTTATCTATACGGACTGACTAAATAGTTAAATACGAAATAGTATATTTTGTTGTTTTATTGATGTGGAGACAATTTATTGTTCATTGACGTTTTTTTTAGCTCTAATCATATTACTCTATGGTATTAATAATAGGTATAATCGTTATGATTTTATAATTTTAAGTATAATTATTGAAGTTTAAAATATTTATTTTTTGGTTAATATTGTATGGTATAAATTTTTTATTTCCAACATTAGTTTTAGTTATGGAAATTCGTAATTTTGATGTTACCGATGATGTATGTATAACATTTAAACTGTTACCTATAACTCAATTTGTAATACTTAAAATTTTTTCAATATTTAGGTCTTACAAAAATTATCAAAGGAAGACATTTGGAATAAATACCAAAACGAAATTATTCAAATAAAAAAAGAAAATGAAGGTATCAATTTTTATGTTTATAATAAAATTTAAATCTTTAATAAATATTACTTAAGGAGAATATGAAATCATATTAATAAATGTTAAAAATTAAAGTGTTTCTAGATTCCAAATATTTATTTTGCAAATAATAATCTTTTTTAAAATTTTATTAGATCTACATAATAAAGAAAAAATGTGGGAACAAAAGTATATTGATCAAAAGAATATATATGAACAATCAGAAAAACAGGTGAACAAATAAAAAATTAATTGTTAAGTTAAGTTGGTACAATTAAATATTTTTAATTGTATCCTAAAGATAAAAAAAATTAATATATTTAAACTTTGTTTTTTTATAAAACCTAATTATTTTAGCATTATTTATGTTTTGGCAGAATTCATTTTTTTTTTTTTTCATAATAATAGTTTTCTAAAACACAATATAATGATTTATAGCTAAATATCAAGAAAACAAATAAATGTGTATAATTAATTTATATATATATAAACAATAATCATTCATTAATATACTCTGAAATATATAATTTGTTATTAATCTAAAAATAGAGTATTATATTTTCTAAATTATACTATTTTCATTTGTAAGAAGGAATTTTAATTTTTATACTTTATGCTTTTTATAGATTATCTAAATTATTTTATGTGATACTCTGTGTTTTGTAGGTTCTAAGTTTAAATTTAATAGTAAAACATTTTATTAGATAATATATCATTATATGATTTATTTCATCCTAAAAACATTAAACCAGTATTGAAACCTTTACTCTTATAAAGTACTTGTATGTATTTAATTTTTATTTACATGAAAGTAATTTGTTTATTACTTTACATTCATATTATAACAAATAATAAATATTATTTCAAATGTAATTTATTGTATAATATAATATTTTTAGGAATTACTGAAAAAGAATAAAGAACTACAAGAAGCTGAATCAGTTATCAATCACCAAAAAGAAAAAATAAACTTGTTAAAAATTCAACAAAAAGATGAAGTGGACGCTTTGCAAAAGAAACTTCAAAGTAATAAATGTGCATTAGATGCTATGAAAAAAACTTTAGACAATGAAAAAGCATTTCGAATCTGTGCTGATGAAGAAATAAAGAATCTTAAAGAACAGATAAAATGTAATGCAATTAAATATAAATCTTTAGAAAATGAAAACGAAAAATTAATGAAAGAAAAATTAAAAATAGAAGAAGCTAAGAGTAAAATTAATCAACAATTTAATGAATTAATACAGAAAAACATTTCATTAGAAAATCATTGTGAAAAAAAAGAGTTAGCATTTGATGAGCAAAGTAATCTGATAAATCAATTAGAGAATAATGTTAGTGAACTTAAAGAAAGGATCAATAATTATATTGAAATGGAAGAAGAAAACAACAAACTAGTAAAACAAATTACTTCATTTTCAAAACAAATGGAAAACTATGAAAATGAAAGAGAATTGTATGTGCAAAGATTACAAAAAATACAAAAAGAAGAAAATGAGCACAATTTTATTATAAAAGATTTAAAAAAAGATGTGGATGTAAAAAATAAGCAAATAAACAATCTTAATGAACATATTTCTATATTAAATTCTAAAAATTCAATATTATCTACGAATATAAATATTTTACAGACAAATTTTACTAATTGTCTTAAACTTTTAGATGAAATTGTTGACAATTATGTAAAAAATCAAGTAAAAGTAAATAAAAGCATTGATAATGAAAAATGCACATTACAGTTATATCCATTAATAAATGAAGCGTTTGAATTATTTGAAAAATCTTTAACAGAATATAAATTACTCAATTCATCTTATAAAGAGTCAGAGTTAACTTTAAAAAATGATATTAACAGTAAAGAAAACACTATAAAATCATTAACAATACATTTAGAAAACTATAAAAAAGATTTAAATCAAAATAAAATGTCAAATATTGATATAAAAGACTGTACCAAAAACTTAAACTTCAAACAAATATCAAATGATAATGTTATGAGTTGTAAATTAATTTTAAACGACAAATTTGAAAAAAATTTAACAAATATTAATACGATTAAAGTTGATTTGTTGCCCAAACAAAGACAATTAATTTCTGAATATCAAGAATTTATGTCCAATAAACTAAAAGAAATTGAAACATTGAATTCTTCCAAAAATGATTATATTAAGAATCTAGACATAATAGTTGATAATTTGAAAAAAGAAAATGTGAATCAAAATACAACTATAGTAGATCTTAAAACACAAATATTAAAATTTGAAAAAATTATTATTGAAAAAGATGCATTAGTTAATGAAATGGAAGTTGAGTTACAAAACTTAAGAGATCATTTTGGTATATAGTCTTGTTTATATAGATATATTTTATTCTAATAAATGTTTTAATTTATTTAGATAATTCAAGCACTTCGTCCATTAGTAAGGCAGATGAGAATAATAGATTACGTGAAATAGATGAAAGCCAAGAAGATGATCGTTCTCAAAAGGTTGATATTTAAATTATTAAATAATACGTTATAATTTAATATAATATATATATATATATATTAGTTGCATTAATTATGGGGATAATAGAAAGAATAGACTCAGATGATTTGAGTATGTGTTATAAAGAGAGATAATTCAGAAACTGTGAGTGTTGCTTTGGAAATAAATGTAGAGGAGGAGGAGAAGACCAAAAATAAGGTGTATAGAAGGCATTGAAAATGATATGAAGATAGTTTGTGTGAATGGACAAAATGTAGGTGATCGAAATCTATGATAGTGTAGGACCAGGGTGGCTGACCCCATATATTTGGGAGGTAAGGCAAAGAAGAAGAAATAATAAATTATATTAATCAGTATTAAAATACATTTATTGTTAACTGTATTTACTCTTTTAGTTGAAAGCCATTGCTATAAAACAAAAAAAACAAATAGCAGATTTGAAACAATCAATAGAAAATGAAATAAAAAAACATAATTTGGAAAAGAATGATTTAATAACAACTTTAGCTGAACAAAGCAAACTTGCACGAGTAAGTAACACCTTTCCTTAAAAATTAAATTTAAATAATTAATGAACTACTATTTTTTTAATTTAGAAATTATCGTATTTTTATGTTATTATCCTATAATTCTTTCTTATATTTAAACTGAGGGCATTAAAGGAATGTGCCCCAATGTTTTAGGGGCCCTTAGATTCAAAATATAAAAATTTCATTTTGTTTTATATTTAAGAAAAAAAAAGTTTTAGAAAATTTAAATAGTAATCTGCAGTACTTATACATTATTATATGGTAGTGTAAAGTTGCAAGTTTTTCAATACTACAGTCTTAAGTTATAGTTGTATTATAATATATAAATAGAATGTACTATATTTATATATAGAATTTTAATAGATATCCAGTACTTTTAAACTAAATTTCATTATTACATTGTGATCCAGCCAAGGGTATATACAAGATTACCCACAAATTCGTACTGTTCAATTATGGACAGGGGCCCCAAAATCGTCCTTACTCTAAGCTACTTGTAGTTTAATTTCGGCTCTGCATATAAATAGATATTTGTTTAATTGTTACTGAAGAAACTTTATTTCGATACAAAATATATGAATTAAGAACCCATAATGTTTGGTAGTTATACAGAGTTGTTTTGTTATAGGCAGTATTTTTATGGTCTTATATAATATATAACATAGGCACAATTAGTTTTATATTTGTGGGGGGGATGGCTAAAATTGTATTTTCAACAGACCCATGGGAAGTATACTCTTCCGCACCACATGTAGATCCAATTTTTTTAACGGGTTGGGGAGGCTAAGACCTCAAATTGCTCCCATGTATGTATACATATATATTATATATGATGACTATATAATATAATAAGATTTGTATAATATAGTTAAAATTATAATGCATGTTTTGTAAAATAGTGGTAGTAACATATTTTTTAGAGTAAATATTATATCTAAAAATGTATATATTATATAACTATTAGGTAATATTTGTAGTGTTTGTATAAAAATTTAAAAAACTATATCTTAAAAGTTAAAGATTATATTTAGATATAATATATATATATGTATGTATATTTTAATAACTTATTTGATTAATTTACATAGAAAATATATTTAACATGATTATTTATATTACTTTAGTGTTTACAAGAACAGTATGACATTAAGTGTGATGAATTTGATATTAAATGTATTAACATTAAAGAATTAGAAAAAAAGTATGAAGATGTAGAAAATCAATTGTTACAACAAATCAAGTCATTTGAACATTTAAAATCGGATTTTTTAAATTTAGATGAAGAATTAAGTCGTGCTAAAAAAACTATAACTATGTATGAAATTTACACATATTTTTGTCATTTTTAGTTAAAATGTTCTTTATAAATTACATTTTATAATGTATATTTATTATTTATTGTAATGTTTAAGCCTGGAAGATGTAGAGAAAACTCTAAATTCAAAGATTAGAGCTTATAATAAAGAAAAAGTTGCTAATGAAATACTAAAAGAAAATAGAGAAGCAACTATTAGAGAACTTACCATAAATTTTAATGTTACTAAAGAGAAAGTAAAATCTATGAAAGTTGAATTGGATAAATTTAAAGCAGAAAAACAAAAAATAAATATTCTTGATCTTGAATTAAATTCTTATGAAGTATGTAGTATTTTAATAAAATAAATAATTAATGAAATATTTTTTTTTTTTTTGTAATGTTATAAATTTTTATAATTAAAATAACCAAATTATCTTTATTAATACAATTCATAATGTTTGTATTTATAAATATCATTAGAAGTATGTAGCTCCCAAACTGTGGGAACCACTATATATATATATATATATTTTAGAAAACATTGGACGAACTATCACAAAAAGTAAAAGATGAAAAATTACATACCCAAAATCTAGAACAAGAATTGTCTAATGCAAATAATGTAATTGATTCTTTACATGAACAAATAAAACATTTGGAATATACTGTCACTACTGAACAGGATAGAAATAAACAAAATATAGTAAGTCAAATATTATATTAATGACATTAATGCAGTCATTTTGTTAATAGGAAATTCTATATCATTAATTATTACATTATTTTTTTCTAAAAATTTGCAATTATATAATAAATATAATTGAATTAGGGTTATTCATTGTAATTATTTACATTTTATTTTAATTAGGAATGTTAGTAAGTGACTTAAAGAGTATGTGCTTATTTATGTATTGCTAATTTCTGCCCTTAAGCCAAATAAAGTTTAAATACTTATTATTCATTTAGTATTGTAATCAATATTGATAATAAATTTAACATTATTTAACATTTCTTAAAAAGTAATATAATTTTTTGATTCATATTCTTAGCACCAAATAGAAACATATAGAACTGGTTTGAATAATGCTGAATCATTGTTAAATGAAAAAGAAAACAAATTAGTAGAATGCCAAGAAGCTTTAAATCGAGAAATATTATTACTTAAAAATGTAACTAATCAATATGATGAATTACAAACACGTTATGAAGCTGAAAAAGAAAATTATCAATTGAAACTTTCGCAATTAAATGAAAAAGTATGAATTGTTATAATATTTTCCATTATACAATTTAGTTTTCATATACATTTATCTAATTATACTAGGTTCGAAGATTACAAGTAGAATTAAAAACAGCAAATGATTCTATTTCCAAGTATATGGAGGAAAATCAAAGTTTACTAGATGAATTTGAATCATATAAAGTAAGAGCTCATAGTGTTTTTCAAAAACACAAACAAGATACTGTATACAATGCAAAAATTACAGAACTAAATGATCAACTTCAAGAAGTTACTAAAGCTCTAAATATATCTAAAACTAATTTGCAAAGTGTATCGTAAGTAAATTTAAAAAAAAAAAATGTTACTGCAATGTCATTTTAATTTTTTCCTTTATATCAGGTCTGAGATATCAATTAAAAACACAGAGATAAGCATGTTACAAAATGAAATAGATAAATATGAAAAGAAATTAAGCAACTATCAAAAGACATTATCAACAAAAGATAAAGAAATATATCGTTTAAGTATTGAAATTGAAAATATAAAATCTATATTTGAAAAAGAAAAAGCATCACTTGATGTTAGTTAAATGTTATTATAGTATTTTATACTTCAAGAAATAAAACTGTTTATTTGTTTAATTTTTAGAAAACAATTTCAAGTGAAAGATTAATACACGAGAATGAAATTGAAAGACTGCAACGAGAAATTACTTTAGTTAATGAAGCTAAAAATATATCAGAATTAAAAGTTGAACTACCAGTCGTAGAAAATAAACTTAAAGAATCAAATTATTCCAATCATAATCATGATGATGATGAAATGGTTAATTTAAAAAAGTTAAAATTAAACAAATAATAAATATTAAATTGTATTTTTTTTCAGTTTTCAGATTTTGCAAGTTCAAATGAATCAATTCGAAAAATTAGCAAGTCCATGTTGATGCCTTTAGAAGATCTCTTACTATTTGATAATAATTCTGGTAATTAAGTAAAGTATTTTATAAGGTGTGTAATATGCACTTAAATTTTAAACTTAACTTTACATTTTTTAGTTGGTGATCCGATTAGTGAACTGAACACTAGCCATAAACAATTGAAACAATTAACTATGATGTTGAATGATGCTGAAAAAAACTGTTCTCGATATGAGCAACAAAATAAATTTCTTAAAGAAGACATTAGAAGATTGCAGCGTAGTGTAGACAGATATGCTGAAATACAAAATATGGAGTATTTGAAAAATATTATTTTTAAAGTATATTTTAGCTATTATTATAATTCATAGTTGTCTATTATTAATGATTAAATTAATTTGGGTCTTTTTATATAGTTTATTACGTTATCAAGTGGAGTAGAAAAATGTCACTTGGTACCAGTGATAAACAAATTGCTCAAACTTAGTCCAGATGAACATAAGCAAATCGAAACAATTGCCAAAGGTAATTATAGATAAATCAAAAGGAATTTAAGTATTTTTAACAAATGTTTGTAAAATTTAGGTTCAATGGCAGACCAAAATTCAAGCTGGTCTAGTTTATTTACATGGTCCCAAGGAACTTAACTTAGTTACGTAAACTATTTGAATTGGACAACTTTTATAAATTATTATAGGTGCTTAATTATTAAATCTTCATCTTTTCTCATTATTATCAAAGTATTATTATTATTATAAAAAATGTGATATATTATACACATATTATATTTATATTCAAGATATGTTATAAGCAATTGATAATTCTTGTATTGGAATTATTATTAAAAATTCTCAAATATAACTTGTATGTTAATATATATATATTTCTTTTTTTAAGGTATTATATGTGATATAGTCAAAGTCACTTAGGCAAAATTATGAAAATTGTACCTCTCAATTTCATTTAACTTTTTATCAAAATAGTTTATAGCTATGTTTTATATTATATATTTTATTGTTTCTTATATTATGTATTTACTAAATATAGTGAATTACTATAAAATAAATATATTATGTTTATCAACATCTGTTCTGTTTAATCATCTAAACATTTAAAATAATTAACTTAAATAAAGTATAGTTTTCTTAATGGAATTCCTTATGGAATATAAACCAATTGTCTAAGAAGCATAAATTCCCTTAGTTATATTTGGTTTATCCAGAAACCATTATCAAAGAATGGAAAATTCAATTACAACGACATAATTATGTATTTGATTGTTAAGTTGAAGCGGAATAAAATTGTTTATTATTTTATAATTTGGAGACATGACCACTCAGATTTTTATTATTTAACAATATAACATATAAGCTCTTTGTTTTTATACACTTTAACTAATATGTTTAATAGACGTTAATATATAAATATATATATACATAGAATTTAAATAAAAGTTGTTACTAATTTAGTATTGATGATTAAATTATTCTGTATTATAATATATTAACTGTTTATTATAGATTTCTATCTACTACTGTCATCAACATGGTTTGCTCCATACAAAATCTTCGTGGCCATTAAATTACATTGAAAAAATAATTTAGTATTATTGAAAGACATTATATTTTTGACAACCTAGCATAAAATGATTTTAGAATATCATAAATAATATTGTAATATTGTTTAAGTTATTAATAGGAGCAAGGGTATGATAATTATCATTTTCCACTAGTTTATGACATTGAAGTTTGAAACTGACTTATAATTTTCATTATTATTATTGGATATATTCTGTACAAGTATTAAGAGAATGCCACACCGAAACGAGAACGCAAACAATGAATCATAGAATACGTATTTACCACTTTTTTAAGAGCACAAGCACACTTTCTTGACGTTCCTATATACTATGCGCAAAACATGAAAAATGTTGTACTCGTTAAATTGGTGTAAAAATTATTAATCTACGACCATTCTGGCTATTGCAATCCATGAATTACAAAACTAAGCTTTGACTAAGTCAATTTCTGGGAGTGTGGCATTCTCTTAATGTGTTATACAAATTTATTAAATTTTATTATTTATAATCATAGGCGTGTGCACAGGGGCAGTAGGGTGTGCTCTTGCTGCCCCTGAACGGGTAAGTAGACTTGACAAGTCCAAACAGATCTAAGCTGCAGTGCAATTGTATAATGTGGTAATATAAAATACCTAAGTTGACTATCCAAAAAATGTATTCAATTACTATAAGTTAATTTATTCATAGTGTAAATTAAATGATATTCACGTGATAATTCTTATTCTAAGGAAAATTTATTTTGAAAAATTCGAAAAATGAGCTAAATAAATTACCAAGTAGATGCAATTCTCTACCGAAAGCAAAAAATAAACACACATAATTGTAAAGCCATCAAGTACATTCTTCGCTTTGCTCAAAATATACAAATTATCTGTGTAACCTGTGGGCCGTTAAGATAGAAGAATGCAGTTATTGCTGCCCTCGACCTTAAACTCTGCACACGCCTATGTTTACAACTGTATAAATCCAACAAAAACAAAACAATTAAATTTCCTAGAATTGATGACAATATTATCATTCTCCAGAAGTCTTGATTATCGTTTTTAAAAATTATAGATTTCCCCAACGACTTTAATCTATACATTTTTATGGACCAAGATCGTGTAATGATGAAAAGAAAAAAAAAGATAAATGTAAAATCTTAGTGTTTGGTTTGAATTTATTAGTTTTTACACCAATATTTTCATATTTAAAAAAAAGAGAATTTTGTTACCGGCCTACGATTTTTTTTATGTAAATGATCACTTGTCGGATTTATTAAATTAATATATTTAGAAAAGTATACGTATAAACACGTAAGCTAATAATACTTAATATTTTCTTCTTTGTTGTGTTTAAGTAGCGTATCAATCTTTTTTTTTTATTATTATTATTATTTAAAATTAGGTTACAAATCATCAATTTACGAATTAATTCGCCACGTTGCTATTTAATATTCGTATTTATACTTCTATTCAGTACTCGTTTGATGCTTTACAGTTACCACATAAATTATTATCTTTTTACCAATAATTAAATATTTAACGACATAAATAAAAATAATAAATAATCAGTTAGTTTAAAACTACGGTCGGTGATTAACACAATTATTATATTTAATCGAAATGTAAAAAACGCATTTATATACGTAATAGCCAATAGGTCACAGGTGTCTATTTCTATTGATTCGTTACAGATATTATAATTATTAATTACCTATTTAATTAATTATGTATTTAATTCACCGATATAATATTCGTTTGTTATTTTTTGGGTAATAGTAGGTACCTATTTATTGTTTAACATAATTTTTCGATCAGTCCGTATTGTGTTGTCGAACTTAATTAAAGACTTTATAATAACACATTTCAGCATTTTGTTTAAACAATATTGTCAGATGACGTGTCGTCGATATTGGTAGGTCACCTAATAATAAACCTAATACGGTGTACCTTTACGTATTAATTTTATATTTTTTACGCGCTAAGAAAAATATATAAGATATATTATTATTGCGATGAATAAATTTATCATATTTCTCATGTTTTTACAACTGGGCTCAAAGGTTAAGCTCATAACTCTATTAATACAAGTTCATTCATCTCGAGCTTTGTCGAACTCGATAACAAATATATATTTTATTCTGTAGTCCGTTGAAATATTATTTTGTAAGTCGTTTCAACATTTCAACTTTAAAGAAAGTTTCTTTTCCCGGATAGTATATTCGGAAAAAAATCCCAACTGTTGCGCGTTGTACCCTTGCACCCAACTCGCAAGAGAATTGCATTTTGAGAGACGTAATAATAAGTTTATTTTAGAATAAAAATTGCATTTATTAAAAAAATTCACAAAAACAACTGTGGTTATCGTCATTGTCTAAATTAATAATAATACCCTATGCAAGTCTGTTCGTCAAATCGCACAATAGAATAAAGTATGACATTTCGACTGTGCAGCTTTTCTTTCTATTTGTATTTGTGTATTTGTATTTGTTTATTATTTGTATTTGTCTCATCGTGAAAGCAATAGTGCATTACGATTAAGTTACTTAGAGATTTGATCATTCGACGACGAAACATTATACTAGTATTTAAATTAAACAATAATAATTGGAAATTGCCAATTGGTATGACGAAAAATGTTGGTAACTCATAGGATTTATAAAATAGTAAAATAATGAATAATAATGATTTCGGGAATCCGGAACGAAACATTGAAATCAGCAAAACGATCAAATCGTATTCGATAAAAACAATAACGATTAACTATAATAACAATGCGGAATCGCCAGTTTCGTTTGGATTGTTTAGGAACGAAAAAATCGTAATATTTTGAAACGTTCTTGGCGTGGCGGGGGAAATCGTGTCGCGGCGGCGAGACTACGTGTCCGGTGGGTTGGTAGCGAATGACAGTGCCGGCAACCCGGGCGCGAGTGCGCGATTAATCTCGGCACCATTGTCCACGGACGCGTTTAGAGACGCGAAAAAAGCCCAAAGCTCCGCGGTCGAGTTGAAAAAGTACGATTTTCCCACGGAAAAAATGCCGTTCGAAGCGAAAACGATAATTTTTCGGTTTTAAACGGTCCCTGGACGGCCTCGAGGATTTTCAAAGTCGGCGAACCGGCTCGCGGGCGGCCATGTTTTTCACCATACCGCCACCCCGGTCCGGTGCGCCACGATCGGTTCGCTCTTTCCGTGTTCTGCTGTGGCTATCGTCGTGCGCGCCGCTCTCACCGACACTACCGAACATTTCTTCACCGCCCGCGTCGGCTCTACTATACCAAGTGTCGTCAACGCACACGAGTGAATAAAATTTAATTTTTTTATCCGTTTCGATCTTATTTTCTCGCTGTTTTCCAGTACGCACACAGTAAGTAAAACGTTTTGTTATTGCGCCGCGTACGCGATTCTGGTCGAACCGGCGTTCCAGCAGCCACTCGACGCCGGCCGGAATCGCGTTTGTCGTGCTTTCTGTCCTTCAATGTGTTCATGTTGTTACTTTTCTTTCAATGGAAATGCGTTTGTCTCTGTGGGTTCTCCCTATTGATTGAGGTGTTCGACTTCGAGAGGCGATTTCTCGCCGTTTCGTTCTCCCTGGTCAGCTGCACCGTTCTTACGATTCCGACGTTGTGATCCCCCGTGTGCGATCTCGCCCCCCCGGAGTGTCTAGGTCCAAGGGAAGATCGCGACTTTGTAAATTTGGAAAGACTGACCCTAAGAAGTTGTCGTTGGGGGATTGTTCGTGTCCTGTTCGCGAAAATTTTACATTTTCTACGTATCCTCGTTCCGGTTGTTTTTCCGTGTATGTGGCATTTATTGTTTTTTATCTGCCGTGTGTTCTTTCTATTTCACCTAACCTATCCTAACTTGACCGGTTTCGGGGTGCTCGTTTGTTCGTAACAACGTCTGCGCCCTTTTTTTTATACGGTCTCCCAACGCCAAGAAATTTGTATAAATTTCAATATGTTTGACGCGTCGACCGGCCCGCCGGCGGTTGGCACCATTGTCTCGTCATCACATGCCGAAAAATACATTTCTTGGGCGACCCGACGTGTTTTAATCGCGTGTGAATTGCGGTATTCGTGTCTCTACGTCATTCAGCGGGTCGTTAACCTCGTTTCGTTATTCTGCGTTTAGGTAGACTTCTCAACACGCGATTTTGTTTGGGTTGTGTGTGGTAGGTTAGCCCTACGACAATATTATTGTCCATCATGGTTGCATTCGATATTTTTCGGTTAAACTATGACGAGTTCGTTTTTATAGGTTATGAACGTCATATGGGAGGAAATCCACACGTCTTCAAAAACGAGAAGATCCTCTTGACTTTATTAGTTTTTACAGTTTTTTTTAATAAATTTAATTTTTTTTTTTAAACAGACTCAAAATGGGTAAAGAAAAGGTACATATTAACATCGTCGTCATTGGACACGTAGATTCTGGTAAATCCACAACCACTGGTCATTTGATCTACAAATGTGGTGGTATTGACAAACGTACAATTGAAAAATTCGAAAAGGAGGCCCAAGAAGTAAGTAATGTGAAAACCTATTATGATTTGTGATTTCTAACCAGTTTTGTTTGTCGATTTAGATGGGAAAAGGTTCCTTCAAATACGCATGGGTCTTGGACAAACTTAAGGCTGAACGTGAACGTGGTATCACTATTGATATTGCTTTGTGGAAATTCGAAACCGCAAAATACTACGTCACCATCATTGATGCACCTGGACACAGAGATTTCATCAAGAACATGATCACTGGTACGTCTCAAGCTGATTGTGCTGTACTTATCGTCGCTGCTGGTACTGGAGAGTTCGAAGCTGGTATTTCCAAGAATGGACAAACCAGAGAACACGCTTTATTGGCTTTCACCCTTGGTGTGAAACAATTGATTGTTGGTGTGAACAAGATGGACTCCACTGAACCACCATACAGCGAAGTATGTATTTATTTAATAATTGGCCGCCTTAAAAAACTTGATTAATTGTACATATCACTTTAGGCCCGTTTCGAAGAAATCAAAAAAGAAGTCAGCAGTTACATTAAGAAAATTGGTTACAACCCAGCTGCTGTTGCTTTCGTGCCAATCTCTGGTTGGAACGGAGACAACATGTTGGAAGTTTCCGAAAAGATGCCATGGTTCAAGGGATGGGCTGTTGAACGTAAAGAAGGCAAAGCTGATGGTAAATGTTTGATTGAGGCTTTAGATGCCATCCTACCACCTAGCCGTCCAACTGACAAGGCTCTCAGACTTCCACTCCAAGTAAGAATTAATTATTTTAAATTGAATAGGATACGTATATGAATTAGAAATTATAGGAATTTATGATAAAGAATAAGATTTGATTTTGAAAATTTCTTTGAAAGTTTTGACATGTTAACGAACATCCACTGTTATAGTGGTCATTGTGTTGTAATTTGGTTATGATATAGAAGTTATACGAGGTTTTGTTACGAGAAAAATTAAAATTTAAAATAAATTTTTTTTGAATTTCGTAAAACATTACTTATGCATTTATTAATAAACTTATACTTCTATTATACTACTAAATTTGACTTACATTTTCAATTGCTTCCCGACTAAGTTTTTACCAATAATTTTTTTTTATAACTATATTATTTCAAATAAAATGATTAAAACACTAGAATATCTTAATTCATTATTCAACTTTTTTTATAATTGTTTATGTGATACAAATAATTGTAAAAGTTTTTACAATATATTTAGAGCATTGTATTTTTTAGAGAATTTGAATTGACTAATTAGGAGTTAATTATATCGAGGAAAATGTTATATCTATTTACTTGGAACTAGTCTTTATAATTACAAATGACGTATTACATTATTATTGTATTCAGGTGCATAATTACCGAAGGTAGTCTGTGAATGTGTTAAAATACTTAAAATAAATTAGTGTTTCAATTAAGAGATTTGTTAGGAATGTAAAATACCTATGGTCTGCAAGGACTGTTATAGAATGTTGGTAATGTTAGTGTGAGTGAAGTTTTCCCGGAATACTTTCTATTGTTAGCAGGCAGCCATATAGTAGTATGGTTTATGGCACTATTTCAAAGAAAAATAATTTTTATATTTTCCAAATATTAATTATTATATTTATTTATAGGACGTATACAAGATTGGAGGTATTGGAACAGTTCCAGTAGGTCGTGTGGAAACTGGTTTGTTGAAGCCTGGTATGGTTGTTGTCTTTGCCCCTGCTAACATTACCACTGAAGTTAAGTCTGTGGAGATGCATCACGAAGCTCTTGTTGAAGCTGTTCCCGGAGACAATGTTGGTTTCAACGTAAAGAACGTTTCAGTCAAGGAATTGAGACGTGGTTTTGTAGCTGGAGATACCAAGAACAACCCACCCAAGGGCGCTGCTGACTTCACTGCTCAGGTACATAAAATTTATTTGATTTAATAAATATAGAAGGCAATTTAAATATTTTTATATTTCATTTATAGGTTATTGTATTGAACCACCCTGGTCAAATTTCCAATGGATATACTCCCGTGTTGGATTGCCACACAGCTCATATTGCTTGCAAATTCGCAGAGATCAAAGAAAAGTGTGACCGTCGTACTGGTAAAACCACTGAAGCCAACCCCAAGGCCATCAAGTCTGGTGATGCCGCTATCATCAATTTGGTACCCACTAAGCCTTTGTGTGTTGAAGCTTTCTCAGAATTCCCTCCTTTGGGACGTTTTGCCGTACGTGACATGAGGCAAACTGTTGCTGTTGGTGTCATTAAGGTAAAATTTTACAGGGACAAATTTTAAGTTTTAAATAATTTTATTAATTTTGTTTACTATTGTATTTATAGAGTGTAAACTTCAAAGATCCATCCGCGGGTAAAGTAACAAAGGCCGCTGAAAAGGCCCAGAAGAAGAAATGAATAGGCATAGCAGTAGCGCACACACGTTTTTCAGTTAGGTCAAACGGAAGTTGGCATATGTGTACACCATCCCAACTTCTATCAATACTATCCAAGTGGCTGTTACAACCTTGTTTTCATCGTAAAGAATTCCGCAGGAAAAAACCGTGTTGTGCTACTCAATTTCATGATAACTTTGTTTTTATATTTTATTTTCAACGATTTTTAAATTTTGTTTTTAGTTATGTTTAACTGAGTGATAGGGATGACATGATATTTTTTTTAAGTAATTGTATTTATAATGCATTAATTTGGAGAAATTAATTTTTTCTTGAACTTAGTTTATCATTCTATGAAGTTATAATTTATATCTTATACATATAATTTTTTTTTATAATAATTTTATTTACACTGCATCTATGACTACAAAATCCATTTGGCCCAACTGAAAGCATTATAGCCGCCGCCTATACATTATTGTGTTTGCATTTGTTTAATAACATCAACAAATAAAACATGCATAATAACTATTTTCTTTCCATTTATTGTTTTAATTTTTTCATTTATCCTACAGATTCCTGCTAATATTGTGTTTTGTATATAATTATTACATTTTATGATTAAGGAAGAAGTTATTCCTGTTTTTTTATAAACTTATTAGTTATAGATTGCTTATCAGGAGCAATTTAATTTCTAGTATCTAATTTTTTTTTGTAATGTTTATATAATTCTAATAATCAATATATACTACTCTACATTTATTATTCAACTTATTGTTTTCTAAGCATTCAGTTGTCACTTTTGCAACAATCAAAATTAATAAAGTAGTAGAAAATATGATTTTAAAACCTAGTAATGAAATATAGTTTTTATGATTAAAATATTGATTGATATATAAGTTATTCGCACTTGTAGCCATCGTACATGTTACTATACTGTACATCGTACTGTTCATGTATAAGTCCAAAAATGGATTTTTGGGATTTTCATACTATTAAATGCAGAATAAATATATTAGTGACAAATAACCATATTAAACTAATATGTATAAGGGAGAATAAAATAAATCATGGAAAAAAGAAATAAGTTACACCAAGGTAACATTTTTAAAGTTTATATTATTTTAAAAAGCTCATTCCCAAAAATTATGTCTTTGGACTTGGTGTGTTTTATGTGAACGAGGACGATATATTGACCTATAAAAAATTATAGAGAATGTAATGTTTCTTTTAATTACAATAAGGACATAAACGATTCTAGTTTTATTTTTTATATTTTATTCCTGTGAATAATTAATCTCCAAGGAGTAATGTGAAACTGCATTAATGGATGTACAATCGTTTAGTTATATTTTTATTTATAATTTATATAAACTAGTTCAACAACAGTTGTCCTGTTATTTTTTCGATTTATTATTTTGTGAATTATTTGGTTTAATATATATATTATGTCATGTTATGTTAAGGGCAAAGTAGAAAATTCTGACATTGTCTAAAATGACGAACAATACGTTCATGTTCATATATATTGAACGATAGGTGAATGTCTGTTCATCAATGTTCTTAGAAAGTGATCGTGAACGACTCGTATATTTCATATAGAATTTGTTGTTGTTGGCCGATAAGATAAAAGCGTTGGTTCCAAATCGATTAAAAATAAATTTTTAACTAATATCAAACACATACAATTTGTACAATTGCGAATTATATTTGTATAATAATACTGTATTGGTGAAATATATGCTTTTAATTATGGCCCAGAAGTGAATGCATTTGAGTGTTTATACTGAATGGGCTAAAAAGTGGCTAGTTCGGCTACAAATTTGAATTATAAAAAAGTAATGGCATATTTCAAATAGTGCATGCGAGTGTTTTCAAGCATATAAATGCTTGCGTATTTTGAGTAGTTTTTAACTGCCTAAAGTCGCACCCTCGCCACTAACTGCCACTCATGCGCCGCCACTGGTGGTTCTATACCACCACTATACACGTGAACGTTACGAACACTGAATGTTTGTGAATAATTTATATAAACTTAATGTAAAGCTGGCCTAGTGGACTACAGGTCGTTCGGCCGGCGCAACATGACGTTTTCCGTTTCTTTCAATACTTGTCGAAATCAGTGCCGCACCGAGCGACCTCTAGTGGACGCTCAGCTCGAGTGATACCTATACTATTTATGTAATATTTGTTGTCGATTGAATGATAAATGGATGAGGAACTACCCGCAGATATTGTTTATTCGTTCAGGTAAATCGAGTACCAAAATTAAAATTTCAATTTCTTTAAATGGAAGCGGCATGAAAATTTTCAAATTGGCTGGCCAACGATATGATCGTTAAACATGTAAGACCCAATGTAAAACGATGATATGTAAATAACTAGGAAGACTTTATGGGCGTCCCCAGGGAGGGGGGGGGCAAGACGAGGCACTTACCCCCCACCACCCCTCTGAACGATTTATTTCCACAGCAATTGGTAAAATTCTCAATGAGAAATTAGCTTCTAATAATAATACTTAATTGTAATAATGACGAAACAAAATAACATGTACTATAAATAAAATGTATAAAAAAAATTTCATTTATTTTTTAAATTAATTTTGCCCCCCTCCCCTCCCCCGAGAAAAATGTCTGGGGACGACAATGGAAGACTTTGTATGTAAAAGTGCCACAACAGCAGTAAGTAGCCAGTACGTATCGATACATTCAACAAAAAAGGTAGTAACACGATTTTTTTCGTTTTTGAGTTACGACTTTTAACACTGCATTCTGATAAAGGATTTTTTTCTTTATCGACCACGAAATTGAATGTATTTCCATCTATCTCACAGAGTCAATAAAATAATATTAAAATATAAAAAAAATAGAATAAGAAATTAACTTTGAATTTTATTTTGCTCCTCCCGAACTATTGACAAAATTGAGTTACTACCTTTATCGATATAATAATAAATAACGTATATTCAGTGCTTGAAATGGAAAATTGTACGATCCGGAATGCTATAAAATTAATAGCAAACAGCATCAGATTTTAGAGAGTACTAATCTCTTCCAAATTTGACACTAATATTTATGTAATTAAAGCAATACGTAGTCCCTATTTAAACATTTCTATTTCGTAAATAGTTAAATTTTTTAGATTGTAATGCGTTAGAAAAAAATATGTTTTATTTAATTAATTTAATTAAATTTTTTTATTTTTAACTTATAATTCTATGAATCAGAACGGGAGCAAAGGCTAATATAAAGAACAGGAACGGTATGAAGAACGCTTCCGGTTCATTTTGATGTAGGGCAATGGCCCTACATATAAAAATCAGTGGGTGGGTGGGTGGTTGGATGTTTAGTATTAAATATTGTAGTTATTTTAATGTTAATAAATAATAAATAATGTAGTAATTAATGAAGAAAAAATTTTAAGCACAAAATTGGTGGGTGGTGGTGGTATCTTAAGTATATTCGCCCTACATATTATATAATTATAGCCCTTTATTATATAATTAATATACCTGAGAATAATAATAGTTAATTAGTTATTTTTTCTTAATCAAAACTTTACTTTGCTCACATTATTGTGATCTATGTGCCCTGCTTCTTACCTTGTCCCTATTATATCACTAGAGATGGGCTGATTCCGGTTCCAGAAATTATTGCGGTTCTCGATACTAATTTTTTTTTTTATACACAATTTAAATAATGACGATTGACGAATCAATTATTGATTCGATGTACCGATTAAAAATAATATTTAGTCAATATTGTGTTTTTAAATTTAATTGTTTATTTATCCGATACACTCCGAGACCTAGAATACGATGCGAGAGAAAATAAATGTTGATATAGGTGTGTTATATCATCATGTAAGAGATTGTCGATTGTTTTATGTTTGCGATATTTTTTACATTTAGTTGATCAGTTTTTTATTTTAGATATTTGTATATCGTCCTTAATAATCGTTATGTCAAAACGCGAATTTAGGACAATTAATGTGTTTTTTACGTCCGTTAATGAATAAACGAAAAAAATTTTCATCCTAATGTATCAAATTATCACCCAGTGCCATTTGACACAATATCCTCTTCCGCCACCAACCAATCTGTCCGAAGACCGAAGGGATTTTAGCTGGTACAAAATGTGTATAAACACTATAAACGTTGTACTTCAGGAAGTTTTAATTGCTCGAAAAACTCGTCAGGTGAATTTATTATACCGTGTTTGTCTTTATTAAGTAGACGTGCATTTTGAGGGTTGTCTATTGAAATAATCTTTACTGTGGAAAAAAACGAGTCGCACAACTTACACACTAACGAATCAAGAAAGTTTAAAATATTTATTCAAAGACAATTTATATTTAGTTTGGGACTTTTTTTTTTCGTTGTGCAAAAGTTGTTAAAAACGGATTATCGGTTAGGTATTTTTTTAGTCATTCTCTATACGAAAATTTTTTTTTTTTCATTTAAACTAAAAATGTGAAACCAATTAATTATTTTATATAAATGACGTTGTATTACAATTAATTACACTTACGGTTAAGATAAAATATACATATATATATATTGTTTTTATTTAACTTTCCAGAAAAAACCGATTAAATCGCAAATTACCGGAAGGAAAAAAAAACGTTTTTCTCGTTTCTCTGTTTTTATTTCCCCCTACATTTCTCGGAATAAAACTCTTCCCAATCTTTCCCGGAAACTTTCCGACAATTCGTTTTCCAGAAAAACGCATTTATTATTTTAACTAAATTAAAAGTGTTGATCTTATTATTATTATTCTAAAAAGTAATAATAATAATTGATTTTTAAATATTTTCTCCGAGTCATTCATTATTTTCCGTTCAGATCATTCTATTTCTGACCGATTACGGCCGCAATTGTTAATAACGAAAGGAAGCCACACAAGACCGAAATTTAAGCTTTCGACAACCAAGTCATAGTATCGAATATCTTGACGTTTGTGAAATACTAAGCTTTACCATATTGAGTAGTTGAAAGAAAAAGCGACATCATTATTACCGATGGATAATTATACCGATGGATAATTACCGATGGATTAGTATCGAATGTTGAAGCAGGTCCAAAACACCAAAACACCTAACCTAACCTTAAGTTTATCGACGGACCAACCTAACATAACCTAACCCGTTATCATCCTAATTTATTTCCAATGTTTAGGGGGGGGGGAGGAGTGGAAATAATTTTAGCGTTACTTCTAATTAACTAATCCTATATGGACTCCCTGTCCAGCCAGTATGGAATTTCGCCTTGGCCTTCCCCTTAATGTTCACCAATTTTGCGATCAAGTGTCCTAACGAGTTAAAATGTCCGAATTCCAATACGTTGTACGATATTTACGGCATTTTCTTTTTATACTCGAAATAGTTGGATAATTAATCGTTCACGAAATAATAAAACGGAATAAAATAAATAAATTGAAAACAGTAACGTATCCTACGAAAATCAAAATAAGAGCCACGGGTCAAATCAAACACCGTATAGACTATACTGGAATGGACGGCAAGGGAAATAATAAAGAACACATATTTAAAATCGATCACGGATAATTATTACACAAATATTATTATTGTTATTTATTTAATCGCCTGGTAACAACAATCAAACCATACTAGTTGCCCCACTATGGCCCAAAAAAAGTGAATAAGTAAAATACTCGATACGTCAGAGATTATTTAATATTAGAAAACAATATTAATACTTTTATAAATATGTTTTTTGAAGAATTTTAAACACTTTTCTTATTAGAATAATGTTATAACATAGCATTAAGGAGTTTTAAAATGTTGTTATTTTTATAAATCATTTCAGCAGAAAAATTATCAACAATTTTTGTATTTCTATCAGTTTTCTTTATAAATATAAAGGCTTATTGATTATTGTTATTATATGTTATTTCACTAATTATTCAGTATATAAATGAGGTATGTAAAAATAAAAATTTGTTTATAATACTGACTTTTCAATTTCTTTTATCGAGAAAGAATATTATTTTACATTTTTAACACAATATATCAAGTATCTGTCATTTTAAAAGAATAAATCGATTATTTTAAATGTTTTAAGATAATTTATTCCAATCTCTATAGTTATAATATAAAGCATTAATATAATATAAAGAAAACAGGTATATTACATTGTCACAACGTTCTAACGAATGGGAGTTTAATATTAAATTGTTAAGTTATTTATTTAATTTACATAAACCTAAGTGCATTTATAATTTAAATATATTTCCGTTGAACGACGACAGACGTCAAAAGCGGTGAAATTTATAAAGTGGTTTTGATGTACCCATAGTAGATATAGTCAATTTCGTATGTTTGTTCGCGCGTCGGTGCCTTAAGTAAAATCATTAATATTGCAACGAGACCCGTACAAGCAATTAAATCATTTTAAAAAAAAAAACATAAAATTCAAACGTGCGCTTAAAATACGTATAATATTACACTATGTTAATTAATTTAAATTTAAAAAATAATAATAACAATAAAACGTGAAATATTATTATACGAGTTTAGCGCATTAGATAATATTTTTTAGAGTGTATATATGACTTTAGCACCGGATTTAATTTTAGGTTTTTATTTTTGGATTTTCTAATAAAGGACGTATAAATATATCATGTACACAGTATACACTTGTATCTAAAAATGAAAATCCTGTATAAATACTTATAGAAATGTTCATAAACGAAATATTATACATGTATGTGTATATAATATCAAACATTTAAAAGCTGTTACTTGGTTTTTTTTTTAACTGAGAAAGTTGGTTCAACCATTAAAATTTCTAAAAAAAGCAAGCAAAAATAATTTGTACTGGAGTTTACAATTAAAACAAATATTTAATTACGCATAAATATTTCTTATAAATACATAAATTACATAAATATTTTCTTATTTCAAAATAATATAATACAAAAGTATAACACTTATAATTTAGTTAGGTAATTGCTTTATGAAAAGTGTTTACAATTAGCCGGAAAAACATTTTTTAAATTAATAATTATAAATTCGTATAAGTGTGAAGTGTACAAATACTATATATATATTAAATTATTTTTTATTATTTTTTCAAATGTTACATTTTTTGAAAATTGTCTTTATTATAAATAACCAATTCATAATAACAATAATAATAATAGTCAAATTAAATCCCTTAGAGGTGTGTACAAACGCGAAAAAATATCGATTGTTTTAGGATTTATGTTTTAGGTTAAAAAATGGGGTTTAATAAATATTTTATCGTAAGCAACAGTTACTTATACAAATAGTATGTATAATATAATATTATAATCGTTTCTAACTTCAGTCGTAAAATTATTCTTATTATTATTGATATTTAAAAATGAAAACTGAAAACGTTGTTATATACTTATTTAAACTTGCAGGCAATTATCAGTTTATCTATACATTATAATAATATTGCTGTAAAAAAAAAAAAACGATGAAAATTAAAAGTTTTTCTTATCTGTAGATTAAGTTATATATTATCTCGGCTACAACCCGTTCTTGTTTCGTATTTTTCAAGTCTTATCCGTTATCGGTTAATAATTTAATATATATTACAAATTGTATAATACAATTATATTTTGTTTGCGTCAAAATCGAATTATTTATTTTCTCGGATTACGAATAAATGTTTATCTTGTTTCTTGCCTTGTAATAAGAATTAAGACCACTAGATACCCTTAGAAAATGTTGAAAATGTAATTTAGGTAAATAAATATAATTAAATGAAATAATTTTGTTTAGCTGTCTTGTTGTTAATGTTCTTTAATTTACCGAAACCTTGCAAGTAGATAAACACTTTTCGATTTCAAATTAGATTCAATTACGTATCCAATGATCTACTCAAAATTTATCACGATAACAACGATCTATTTATATATGATACGAGTATTATCGAAGTATTTATTGATACATGTTAATTCGATAACAATATGTCTATGACGAACAAAGGACGATTGTAGCGGAAATGAGAAAGCAAAGATGAAAGTGTAGAGTGAGAAGATAGAATAAAAAATAAAAAGAAGATAACATAATGCTTGATTAATTAATAACTATATATAGATAATAATAATTAATAATAAAATGGATAGGACAACAATGCAACAATTTACATGAAAACTTAATGATAAGTGTTTTATAGGGTCATTATTTACATAGAAAAAGGCCCTATGTCACCTGTATCTCTCGTAAAATTACCATTAAATATCGATGTTTTCTCTCAGTTTGTTATCATATTTCAAATGTTTCTTTTTCGACAACACGTTCAAAATACAATTATATAGATAATAATATTATTATATTTTATTTAGTTCCCTCACGAACCGACTATGACGTTTGCAACGTATTATCATTAATGCGATGAGAATTCTAAAAACGGATTTAATAATTCATCAAGCTTAAAACCGCGCGACAGAGGGATCGTTTTCACATCGAATTTACAGTTAAATATACGAATATCAAGCTCTTTCTGCCGATTCACACGAATGTAAAATCAAAAAAAATACGAATGAACAAAATAATATAATATAGTATTATTATATAAGTAATAAAACTTTGAAATTCGTTTTCCGCGAATTCGCGGAGCGATTTAAAAATACGAAAAAATTCCATCTCGAGCAAACCTAATTCGTTATATTATTTTGGTAGGTTTATCGCCGATTACCTCATACTGTATTGAAGGTATTAGAAACTATAGTGATTAAAAATATAATGGTATAATATATTGGGTATTCAATTACATTAATATTAATAACTAATAAAAGAACAGTAGGGGTAGAGTTCATTGGTTATATACATTTGTATTATTCTAATTACATTTTATATTTAAGACAATAAAATGTGATATTTTCTTTTTATTAAATCAATCGAATAAATACGACGTAATAGTTTTCATTTTTTTTTTTTTTTTGTAAAGGTGACTTTAAGTTTTATGAAAACTAATTTTTCTCTTCTTAATAACGTTTTCCACCATTTGGTGACATCTATAAACCATCACTTTTGTAAGACGCTGCGACCAATTACTTGGATTAATTATTAAACTATCAACGGGGATATTATACACTTAAAACGTATAAGAACTTTATGTATATTAATATATTATTCAGATCGTTTTAAGTCTAATATAAAATACTATTGATTAAACATTTTATTTGCCAGATGAAAGTAATTGGTGGATTAAAAATATTAGGTATATATTTTAATTTATAATTTTTCTCTGCTTCCTAAACTACATAATAACAATCAGGATAAAAAATAAATATATAAATAATGATAATAATACTATAACTAATACTAATACCAATACTTATTTTATATGTATCTAAATTACGTGTGTGATTTTTAAATTTTCGTTCATAAGTTAGCGAATGATTTATCGGCGGACAATTACTTATCGGCAGTAACCAGTTACCACTTTTTGGTTATAATAGTTTAATCAATTTTGTTGAAATAACTTACAAATAGGTGTACTTACAACTTGCAATGACTTTCAATTTAATCCGAATTTTGGGTGACGTTTGGTCTTCCTTATGATGTCTCGATGTTCGAAAATCTTACTCCTGAATTTTTTCCCGACTTCGGTTCACAAATGTAGCTAAATTGCATATCTATAACGCCGTCTTTATCAAAATTATTGTATTATTATTTTACTGATATTCTAATTAAAATTTTAAATAAATAATTATTAATTTGAAAAAATATTTTGGATGTATTAATTATTAAAAAACTTTATTGTTGATTAAATCATCTATATTAATTTAGTTACTTAACTTAAAAATATCCGTATTCCCTTACTCCATGAGAATATTGTCTTATTATTATTATTATTTTTTTTTTAAATGCTTACTAAATTATTTACGTAGTGAACAAAAAATGAATTGATAAGACCCTAAGATGGGTGTATGGAGAAATTAGAGAGGATAGAATAAGATGTGTTAAAATTTAGAAAACTGTAGAATTTTGATCGATTCTGGGGAAAATGAGAGACAATAGGCTGAGACATAAGTGGAGATGATTGAAAGTCTGTGAGAGTTGTTATGGAAATTAACGTTGATGGTAGGAGAAGGTGAGAGGATTGAAGAAGAGATAGTAAGATGGAATAGTGATGTGAAGATGTCTGGTGTGTCTGGTGTGAATGGATGAGAGGTAGGAAAGGTAGGAGCATGAAATCTATGGAGGTGTAGGACTAGAGTGTCTGACTCCATATATTTTGGCATTGTAACGCTAGATAGAAGAATGAGACTAAATTATTTACACGTTTTTTGGTTCATAAACAGACAGTATTGGTACTATTAGATTTTCAATAATTTTTATACTAAAATTTATATAATATTAAAAAATAATAGGCGGTGAAACAATTTTTTTTCCTTTCACACAGTTGCTTATATTTTGACTAGGAAAAAAAACATTATTATTCGTTCTAGCATGTTATATATTTAAAAGCAGATGACGTAGTTGGTCTAGAAAATATTGGTAAAAAATGAATAACACGGCGATAAAAACATTAATAATGAAAAAAGTGTGAAACACATTTTTAAATTTTATTAATTTATTTTACTATAAAATGATTATATTATGTATTTTCATTCACAGTTACATATTATCACGTTGATTTAAGTTATACGTACCTAACCTAATAATGACTTTTTTAAAACCCGATTATACTGACTTGTTAGTATTGAATTGTATTTATTTTGTGTAATTTATGTTGCTTTTGTTTAAATTAAAAATAAAAGGCAATGCACGCTAAAAGTAAAAAAAAAAAAAAAAAAAAAAAACAGTGACTCCGAGTAAAAACATTTCGTACAAAAAATAACAAACAAACAACCAAACAAACAAACAAAGGATCGCATACAAATCGCATTTAGGCGCCTCTAATATTATAATAACATTTTGTTGTCGTAACTTTCAGCAGGTGAAATAATATAAATGTAATTATATTATTATTTTATATATATATATATATATCAAAAAATATTTATATTTTTTGTTGTCGAACGAGAAATAGGAGGAAACGAACATTTTAAATGAAAATATTTGTTTTACCAAAAACTCATTATTTAATATTTATTTTTGTATGTAGAACATGTACATTTAGCCAGTGAAATTATTATGAATATTTATTGTGCAATTGCTCATACATATTATTAATGAAAAAAAAAATTAATGTTATGTCGTATAAAATAAAAACGATATGGATATATGATACTTAGCTGTATCCAGCTTTTTTGTACGAATCACAAATTGTAAAACATATAAATATGTAATTATATTGTCTTTATTATAAAGATACTAAAAAAACTCTTCTTCGGAGAGAGTTTTTTTTATAATATTTATAAAATATGAATATATATATATATATATATGATTTTATTCTTCTCGGTAGAGATGAAAAGAAGTTTAAAAATACAAAGAAAATAATAATAATAATCCGTAGCAGTAATCGTAATGAGGGTTTCTGCGTATGCACATGTATATTATTTTACATTTTAAATCGATTTATCCGATAGCGACGGACTGAACGATACATTTTACCACATAGTGTACACGGTTATTCACCTACTGCAGCAGGAAGCCCGATGTTGTTTCATTTCTCGTGATTCATTCTTCACACAAAACATGTTTTATTTTAAAGACAATTGTTTCTGGCTGAGAAACCATAGTTACGCATACTTGTACATATTTGATAAAAAAAAATAAAATACACTTTGGGGTAAAATGTCAATAGTTAATTCAATATTTCAATATTTTTAATATTCATCCAAACGTCTAAAAATATCGTTCGTAGGAAGAATATTATATTGAATAATAATTGCACTACAGGAGCATACATATTGACGGCGAGTCATTGAATGATGTTTTCCAATTAATATTATTTTCACGAAACGGTATAATAATATTTCGTGAAACGTAAAAATGGACAAATGTTTTATTTAATTGTTAACTGGACGTACCACGGAATACCTGGTATTATTCATTTCGTTATTTAGGACAAAACGTAAAATAGTGTTTGCTAAATAAATAAATAATTTTCGAAATACGCGCGTGCACATCATCATCATCGTTATACTAATTGTGTTTCGTTTCGATTATATATATATATAAGTTTACTACGAGTCTTTGTCCAATTAGTTATTTCTGATTATCTACATACTGAGTGCTCAGAATATTATGTTATAAAAAAAAAAAAAAAAAAAAAAAAAAAAAAAACGGATACGTATCACACATGTATAATTCTCACCATTTTTTAAATAAGGATTTGTGATCACTCTGTATAATGTATAAATATAACATTGTTTTTTTCTTAATCCCGGATAAACTGCGACATTAAATTGGCTACTTTCAGTGACGATATAAAAATACAACGATAATTAGGTATAAAAATAATTGAATAAACGTGAAAAAAATGAATTGATCCTGCAATCCTGCAAAATATTAGCTTAAGTTATATAAAAATATACAAAAACCTTAAACAAATTTATTTAATTAATTCTATTAAAAAGTTGTGTTTATAAACTAAATGATATATTATTTGAATATAAAATATGTTTTGCTCTCCCATTTGATAATAGTTAAGCAGGTTGATATTTATTAGTTTATTACATATGATATGTTTAAATTAAAATACAATTAAAATTAATATTCATATTTAAATAGGATAATGTATTGAACCTAAAATGGAGCGTTTGTTGAGTGGTAAAATGATATCGATACAATTGAAAACTAGATATTTTAAACAGTAGCAACCTTGCAAGCAACCTTGTATGGCGTTAAGTGTTAGTGAATTACAAGATAATGAAAAAGTGGAAATGATAGTAATCAAAGTGTAGCGGAGATGCTAATGCTAAAATGGATGTGTAAAAGGAATGGAGAGGGTGGATGAATAAATAAATAAGGAAAAGTTGTACAAGTTGCACTAATTTCGTAGAAAATGAGAGAGAATAGGCTGAGATTATCTTTTATTATGAAAAGAGACGGTTCAGAGGCAGTGTGAGTTGTTTATGCAAATGAATATATAGGGCAAAAGGGGGAGATGAAGATCAAAATAAAGGTGGATAAATAGAAGATAGCAGGTGTGAATGGACGAGAGGTAGAAGATCGATATCTATGGCGGCAAATCCCATATAGTTAGAAGTGTAAGGCAGGGTAGAATATGATAATGAAATGTGTTGTTTAATATTAGAAATATACCATTGGCATCTTATATCTGTAAACTAGACTGAAATTCCACAAGTTGACGAATTTTGATGGCTTTGCTTGTCCCCATAGTTTGAATGCCATACGACCAAATGGGAGCCAATATAAGTTTTTAAATGAGCATTTTATTTTTGAGTTAAAGTTTTGAATTTAAAAAAGGATAAGGTGAATGCGTGAGTTATATTGTTTTTACTTACTATATGTTCCTTCCAGTGAGTTTTTCGTCAATATTCTTTTGGAGATAATTTGTTGAATGTGAGTTTGTACGGGGTCATAAGCATAACTATTTAAAAGTAAAATGAAAAAAAAGATTATTAAAAAAAAATGGGAAGGCCGATTTTGTATTTTCCTTCTTCATCCTTTCGGTCCTCAGAGAAATTAATGGTTTATAATAATTAAGATTTGAATGCAATGGTATTGCATTAGAAAATACAATTCTGAGTGAAACTCAATATAATAAAATAAATTATACTGTTACCCATTACAAAATTTTACTACGTGTGTAAATTAATTATGAGAATACTCAAAAAAATTTACAAGTCCCTACGCCTAAAATTGCATTAGTTATCAATGTTATCTTTTCAATATAAAATCAATTTCGTCAAAATTTCGATTTCCGTGAATCTTGCTTAAAATGTAGGAAAAAGCTAACCTAAGTCTAACCTAACTGAATTATATAGTTATTTTTATACTATTATAATAGTAAACTAAAAAAAAAAAAAACTCAAACAATTATAATAAAATATTTTTTTATTAATATTATTTAATACATAATATTTATAAACTATATCTATACATATCATACAAATTTTAAATTATGTAAAATCTTTAAAATTATATAAAAATTATAAGTTATATAAAATCTTTAAAATTATATAAAAATTATAAATTATATAAAATCTTTAAAATCATTAATGTCTAAAATAACATTTGTATAAAATTTGTTTCAAATATAATATATAATTCTAAACACATATTTTCATACAATTCTGTTGCTTTAAATATTTATTAAAATTTTCCGTAAATCGGAATAATAAAAACTTTACATACATGTTCCATTACTGTTAATACAATTTTTCAAAAGTTTTAGGGTTATTTTTAATAATATCCCAAACCTCACCTAACCTTTCGCTCAGGATGCACGTGTAATTTATAATAGGTACGTAAAAATTGACTTTTATATTTTTTAAAAAATATAAAATTTGAATTTTATATTTTTTAAAAAATACTGTCATGTATTTTAATTTATGTTATGTATTTTAAAATATACGAGCCTAATGAACGAAAAATTGACAGTTTTTGGATTGTCATTAATAATATCTTCTAATAAACAACTTCTGAAAACTTTCATTAACAATAATTATAACCATCTAACAATACCTTGGTATTGTGGACTTCACATTTATCAACTTATTTATCAAAATAGCATTCATACGTTCTG
>CM023360.1:38954301-38965323 GCA_013282895.1 Eriosoma lanigerum
TGTTTGTAGCGTCATTTGTTTCTTAATCTTTTTGATGAGATTGGGTTTACCGGTTTTATATGCATTTATTATTTTCATTTCAAAAATTCTTCGTCGTTCAGCGACGGTCATTTGCGGTTGATTTGTAATATGTATAGATGTTTGCGTATTATTTTTGGCGGTAGTTATAGTATTGGTGTTTATCGGTTTGCTCAAACTATCATCCTTTATGTAGTCGCACTTGCCGAAAAGATGGTTGTTTATAGCTGAGGGACCATCCTCGTTCGCGTCGCCACGGTCCCGAATATCCGTCGTTGGTACAACGCGGTTTTGTCGATGAAAGCTATCTATCGGTTTCGGTAATCCTATATCACCGCGGTCTGTGGGTCTATTGGGTAATCCGTCAATTGTGTAATTCATTATTTTTGTTTCAACTAACCCATCGTTGTACGTCTTCTTCTCACCTGCATAATTGGTCATTTTTTTTCTTTCTTCCCTTACTTTTATCGATTATTATCGGTTCTTAATTTTTCTCAACGAAATACGTTTGATTTAAATAAAGTAAAAAGTAAATAAAAGATAAATAAAGTATTTGAATTAATAAAGTAAAAAGGGATCACAATTGTAAGTACAGAATATTTTCGTATAATACAAACACATTATTTAAAATGATTACCTTGGTAATAATTGCTTGCATCACACTATATTTCAAACTTTAAACATATGTTCTTTGTGTTCGAATCGAAAAAAAAAATAATAGCCAATACTATATTATGCTATTTTGATGATCTTGCATATGTTTTTATTAAAATAATAAATCATATTATACAACATAACAAAATATATATTTTATTAAAATTTTTAAATTAAAAAAGTGGGAAGGTCGATTGTGGATGTTTCTTCATCGTCTCTTTGATCCTCAGAGAAATTATAGGTTTATTATAATTATTAAGTTTTGAATGCAATGATATTACATTAGAAAATACGTTTCTGAGTGAATCTCAATACATTACAATATATTATACTGATAATGCATTCTAAAATTTACCACGAGTGTAAATTACATCTGTAAAATAATTTCAAGTCTCCAAGATCAATTCAAGGAGTTATTATTTCATATTTTTTAAATAGATTTAATAATATATAAAAGACTTCTATAAAAATTTCATACCGTTAAACCAAAAATTGCAGATAATATTAAACAAAAATTTGTTTTTTAAAATCATTTTTTAAATTAGTATTTCTTCTTAAATTATAAAACAGAAATAATGTATAACATGGACACGGTTGTGTTTAACGATCGTTCATTCTGACCTGTCCACTTACAATTTGCTTATCATAGTGGGTCTGTCCAAAATATATGCAAATACCGATTTTGAGCTAAATGGGTATGTATCGACGGAGGCATTGATTCTCTCGTTTACCGAGACCGAACAAGACAACACCCATACGACAAAACCGTTCCTTTTTACAATTGATTTATTGAAGACAATTATCACATTTTCGTACAATTTATTTTGTCAACTGTGTAAATTGTATTTTTCTCATTTTTTTTTAGTATTTATTAAATATAGTATAATTATTTAGTTACTCAGCCGCTGTATATATATATTTACACTTTTATATTTATAAATTGTTGTCGTGTTAAAATTAAATTAATTTTAACTTATAAAAATAATTGAATTGTGAATGGTTCTTTGTGTTTACACCCACCAACATCCACAATAAATTGGCTTCCCCTGAGGAATCGAATCCCAGTGGGGTTCCAAGTGGTAAAACAACGGTGATACTGTTTTTTTCTTAAAATACCAAAGTTTTGAACCTGAGTGAAATTTACATTTTATACTTGCATATTACAATAATATTTTGTGGTTTTTTGGTGTAACAACATTTTAGTTAATCTAAAATAGCTTAACATTGAAGAAACTCAGATAACGCGATTTGTTTGTCCGAAGACGGCTTAGTTGGATTTCGAATTGTATAGAGATTGTTATATAATCAACGGTTGAACCGAACGATTATAATTAGCAAAATTACGAATATTCCTTGTCATCAAATTCTGTAGAAAATTAAATATATTTTATCATAATTTTACGCTATCATAATAATTAAATTGCAACGTCGGTTCTATCGAGTTGTTATCGCGTTATTTATTATTATTATTATCTCAAACGTGTGTGATTATAGTGTTTATTAATTTCACTTAAGTAAACAATTAGTTATTGTTTACGAAATCGAGTCGGCATATGCATTTAATTGAAATATTTATTGCTTTCAATTGTTGTTAATTATATAGTTACTGTTTTATATGGCAAACAAGACGATTTACCAAATGTCCCTCTATAAACTTAAATTACAGTGTAAACATAGCGACATTTCGAGTGTAGGTTCAAAAGATGATTTACAAATTATCCTTGAACAAAGGTTTAAAGATGAGCGTCTGAACCCGAGCTCTACTTTATTCCCCGTAAATATGTTACGAAACATTACCCACTGACATCCAGAAACGAAGGTTCAGTAGCGGGCTCAGGGGATGGGTATATTGGCAAAGAATTAGGAAATTTGAGGTTGTCTTACGATCGAGGTGACAGCCCGACAGATATCAGTCGCGGTCGCCGTTCAAACTGTAAAATTGAATGTTGTTGGTCTAAATTCGAACAAAATGCCTTTGAGGTTATCAATCGTAAATTGTACGAGTCACCAAAATTAATCCCACCCAGATTTGTCGAAAACGTTCTGTTTAAAGACGAACGCATCAGAATTTCGGAAGTAGGGGTTGGTGCGATTTTATTCCAGCATAATGATAACCTGGAACATTGAAAGATAATCGCTACGCCAGTAAAAAGTTAAGTGAAACGTAGCGTTGAAATGCCGCGGTCGAACGTGAATACTTAGGATTAATTTGGTCGATAGATAAATTTAGAGCATTTCTGGATTCTTGTCCTTTCATACTGTACACAGATAATTTTGCGTTAACCTGGAACGATCGGACGGGCGTTTCACCGTCATTATTAGTTTTAGGACGCGAAACAATGAGTCCGGGTGACTGGACTGTATCAATAGATCTAGGGCTCTCCGGTGGAACCGGCAGCAACAGATAAGCCCATTGTCTCACCAAATAAACGTTCCCCATCCGTGGGTGACTGGATGTATGTAAGGAAACACCCCCTTTCAAAGGCATAACAGGGATTCTATACTGGATTCGCCGCGAACTTAAAGGGAAATTAAGTAAGGATGATTTTGGACAGACCAAAACCACACCTCCTTGTAAGATGCATATTTCCAATAGTAAACCGGCGCATACGGTGAATACATCGTGAACCTAGCGTAAACTACTAACGGTAGTCATGAAATATATAAATTATGTTATAATTATAACATGTAAAATTATTTATTTATTTTCTATACAAATGTCCGAAGGTAGTTCCCGGGATACTAGGTGGCAGCCAACTAGGTCTCATTTGTCTGGTGCTCTGGCGGAGATGGTGGAACAACTGACCCAACAGAGGTAGGTTGTTGAAGGTCGCATAGAAGTGTTCTCCCCAAAAATAATTTAATTCCCGTGATGACACCGCAGAGGGTAAAAACTCCGTGACTTTGGGCTGTCTACGAGCATGGTTGGCGAGCGAACGTACCGGGTAGACTCACCCGAATGGTCAACCGAGGGTAGTCCGGAATCCAGGATGGAACCATCCGAGTCTACGATCTTGACCGGAGTGACCCCAAATGAATCTTCGGGTAATGGGAAAGCGATGGACATAGCGTATGATGATGGCGAGCTTTTGGAGGATATCCGAAGCCTTTAACCAGGAGTAAGTACCGTATACTGGTGAGGGAAGCAGGGCAGAAACCGTCCCTTCCCCCTGTGAATCTTCAAGGTAATGGTTGTAACCTAGATGAAGGTGGCAGTGGTAAAAACTCACGTAATGCAAGTAGCTCAAACCGACAAGAAGTGTACGGCTTAGGGGGAGAGACACGGTCGTATTTAACGATCGTTCATATCTCACCCGTTCACTACGATGGCCAACAGCTTTAAATTTGATTATTATAACTAGTCTGCCGAAACTTATGCAAATACTGGTTAAATCAAAATCGGTACGTATCGACGGCGGCGTTGATCGGTGAGCCACCGCGATTCGCGACAGCTCGCTCTCGTTTATCGAAACCGAACGCGAAAACATCTATACGACAAAACCGTTCCTTTTTACAATTGATTTATTGAAAACAATTATCATATTTTCGTTCGATTATTTTATCAACTGTTTAAACTGTATTTTTCGCATTCTTTTTAGTATTTACTAAATATAGTATATTTATCTAGTTACTCAGCTGCTGTAAACATATATTTACCCTTTTATATCTATACTTTGTTGTCGTGTTAAAATTAAATTTATTTTAACTTATAAAAATAATTGCATTGTGAGTTGTTATTTGTGTTTACACCCACCGACATCCTCAACAACATCAGTTATAAATTATAATTGAAACATGAATAAATATATCTTTATATAATTTTCTTTTAAGATAAAAGAATTTTATACATTTTAAACGCATTTTGATATTGAATTTTTCTAGATTTTTAAGTTATTTTTGAAATTATTATTGGGACATTTCCAAAAAGTTTTAAAACATTAATATCCAAAACCTAACCATTATATATCAATCGCAGCTTCATACAGTTTGGTTAGGTTATGTTAATATTAAAAAAAAAAAACAGCGTAAGTATCTATAACTACTTTTAACGAGTTTTAAATAAAATTAGAATAAAAAACACGTATTTAAAATTTGTTATAATCAAAGTAAAATTTTAAAAAGGAAAATATTTACAGGTTATAATTTATTTTATTAATTCCAAACTATCTCGTTTGTGCTGTGACAGTTTTTAAAGTAGGGTTATATCAATTAAGAATGTTTTATTTATCATAATTCACAAGTATTTTGAAATTTAAGAGAACGCTTATTTAATATAAAAATATGAGTATTATGTTTTAAAAAAAATAAATTATTACACTGACTGGTTTTTTAAAAAAAGTAAATACAAAATGGTAAATACCTTGTTAATATTGTATTGCGAATGAGTGGAAAAATGAAGTTTATCAACGTTGGTTTTTATAATAATATGACGTTTCATTCGAAAAGTTTTGTTTTCTTAATTATTTTTGTGACTGGAATTATTTTTTTACCAAAACATAAATTGATTATAAAATGGATTTTATTATTCGATTCATATTATCATTATAAAAATACTACTACTGTACTACAAAATTACAAAACAAAATAATTATCTATTCATTATATGGATAATTGATGTATTATTATTCGTTATTAATATTGTAATAGTTAGTAGGTACATATATTGCGCAGAGACATTCAATATTAGTATATTTATAATATCTCCGAGGTATATATATTTTATATAATAATACTCATTGTAAAATGTCACTGCAGACTACATCATTGCATAACATACTACTAACCACGGTATAGTAGGTATTGGAGTAGTAACAATTGACAATTGAAAATCGAATCGTCAACCCGAATACCGACACATAAATTACATTAGGTATTTATATATTTATTTACATCGAGCACGCGATAGAACGAGTGGCTGTTCGTGAAATAATATCAAAATAATTATTATTATATTCGCGTCTCTCGTCGTCGCTGCGAACCGTAAACGGATTATCGTAATCTAATATAAACATTTTATAAATGCAGAAAATAATATATATTTTACTTCAAAGCCTGAACGTCAAAGCCATTATATTTATTAATTATATATAATATATCAAAGTGATATGGCGTACGAAATATTTTTTGGTGTGAGTATACTTATATACGCTTACGTTAAGTTATATTATAATAATACGTAGTTATAGATAATTATATTGCGACTTACGCGAAAAGTTTTTGCGTCTCACAAGTATATGGCGTTTATGTCGTCTGTGTCTATATACTTACCTATATGGTATATACCACGGTAATCTATAGGTATATGTATATGATAAAATATAATATTATATAGTATAACCGTGGTATATACGCTCAAATATGGCGGCGACGAAACTTTCTCGCGCGTTGTTTCCGTAGTTTCCGCGAAAACGTGTCGGAAGAACTTGTGACAAGTATTTCGTATTTTATCGTTTAATATATTATTATCACATTTTGTAGAGGATAATTTATGTAGCCTACTACTGAGGTCTCGCGTAAAGATTGTAACGGGAAAATAAAATATGATTAATATTAATTTCGTCCATTTCGACACAAATTTCAATTTAAATTTTAAGCAATATAAGACGATTGTATATTTTTAATAAACACTTAAAGTTGTACTTACGAGTGAAAAACGAATTAAATCGTAATCGTTTTTAGTACCTATCCCCAAAAAAGGACAATGTCAGTATACTATTATTATTTTTATAGATATCAACATTTTGTAGTCACTTAAAGTTTAGTCATGCAATCGGTTTACAAAAAAAACTTCAAAGTTATGTGTGAGGCTGAAAAATAATCAATCAATTTAGTTATAATTATTAGGACGTGCTTTGCGTATATAACTTTACATTTGAATCAAACCAATATTATGAAGTAAGATAAATATCATGATATCGCATTAAAATTTTATTAGTTTAATATTATATTCATATTATTTATGATATTATCATTCATAATCAATAACACCTCTGATAAATATATTATATCGTATAGCGACTTGGTGAAATCGTCCTTTTCATAAAAAGTCGACTACTTCATCAAATTAAAACACGTTTTTTCTACACTAAGAAATTAAATAGAGAAATTTCAATAAATTGTCAATTGTTCATAATAATGTATACTTATTATATATTGCTTACACTTATTCTGTAATTAATTTCAACATAATAGGATTGACCAATTTATAAACAAAAACGTTAGAAAAAATATTAAATAAACCGTATTAATTATTATATAGGTAGTTATAAAAAACAAATTATAAACTATTATTCTTATTGTTAATATTGTCAAATAGTTTATTAAAATATTATTTCTTAAAATTATTATTATTATTAAATTGGATTTAAAAAATTTAAACTCTATTATTACCTAATTAAATTAATTTATTTATTTGTAAAAGACAACGAAAAATGACAATAACAAAGATGTTTAATTTAACATTTACTTAAAAACAATAGCACATTGTTATTTGATCTAAAACTTTGTTTTTCAAGTAAGTACAGATTAAAAAAAAACCTCCATTGTCATATATTCGATGTCTTCAAAATTCATCAAATATTAACGGTTTAATACAATTATTGTTAATAATTCATAAATGATTAGTCGTGATTATAATTATTATAGTAAAATAAATAACGAACAATTATAATCTTTCTTATTTCATAAAGTGGGCAAAATATGTTTTCATTACATAAAATAGTCATATTTTTGTGAAATGTGCGATTCCATTTAATTGATACATATTATACGAACGACATCATAATATTATGTATAATGTATTTGTCTGACATAATATTGTTTACGTCAGTGGTTCTCAACCTATGAGTCTAATTTTTAGTCACCGGGTATCTATTTGCGATCACCAATAAATGAATATTACACGTAAAACCATTAATTTAGGGTCGTGAAGAAAATAATTATTTTAATAATTAATTATTAGAAAATAAAATATTTTTTGGAGTCGTCACATGGAGAATATTGAGTAATATATTATATACGTCATCTATTATCGGAAACGAAAATTGTTTGGTTATACTTACCTGCAAATACGTAAAATACTCGAAAAATATGTTTCTGTACCTTAATGAAATAACTCAAATATTATGTTTCGTTTGAATTTTTTATTTATGAACTTTTTGAGGGTTTTTATTTTATCTTTCCGCTCACCCGTAAATATCAAAATAATATAACTCTCAGGTATACTTCTCAGGTCGTGAGAAAATCACTATGTATATAATATGTAATTTTGGTTACACGTGTGAATCATGTTTAACTTGCAGGAGATGAAAGCCGAAAGGGTGAATTGGAGATATATTATCCTTCTGGTTTATGCGATTCTATAAAGCTTTAGGCATAAGTACGATCAATATACGTGTAATAAAAATTGCTATTACGAGTATACGGTATTGTGCTGGTTGAATTTAATTTACAATCGACATAGGCTAATATTAGCAATAATTGTGTAAAATATTTATAGAAAATAAATGATATGTTGGAATTTTATCAATCGATAAATTGTAAGTGAGTAATATTGTGATGAATCGTTTGCGTTGTGTATTCATTATTAACTAGTATGGAAAAATTAAAACAATACTTAGCATTATTCAATTATAGATCTTAATATCGGAACATAATTATAAAAAACGAGTTATTCTTCCAAGACTTGTGAGAAAATTATAACAAACAATAATTAAAACTTAAAAACAACAGCGATTTTCCCAAAGCTAGAAAAAAAACTTAAACAAAGTGACGACTTAAATATATTCAATAACAAAATATTAATTTGAAATACTTAACAAATTAAAGAAAAAAATATCTTTAAAGTTCAAGACGGTTTCAGAATATTGTCAAAAAAAGTGATTTCCACTTTTATGTTTTGTCATCAAACAATTTTCTAAATTTTTCCTAAACTAAAGCAGGTTTTCCTATTTTTATTTGTACCCGACCAGTGGTGAGTATTCGTATGTTTTTTAAAACAGCAATTCCATTCTATTCCTTTTTTCTAATAAATCAAAAATCTACACCAATTATTTTAGAATAAGTATAAAAATTAAATAATTATTAAAATTAATCAATAAAATTGTTTGTTTTTACAGAACCAAATATATTGTAATAAGTTAGAGAAGCGTAGGTAATATATGAGCTTTAACTTCTTTTATGAAATAAAAATCGTAAGAAGTGCGAGTGGATAATTGCGATGCGATTTTAAAAAGTTTAATTTGAACTAAAAATATCTCTCAAAGTATTTAACTTGAAATTATAATGATCATTACAGTATAATGATATGGAAGTGTTTTATTTAAATTCATTGTCAAAATCATGTAAACATTTTTAAGATTAAAAATTTAAAAAAATTAAAATGTCACACATGTAACAAGACGAACTCGTTATAATATGAAATAAAATAATATCACTATGTACTTTATTACACAAAATTTAAAGAGAGAATCCTAAAAATTGATGTCTAACAGCAGTGAAAGTTTTACATTATTTTTAACTCTCCCAAATTATTATACTTCCCCCAAAGTATTCATTTTTATGCTAATCTCCGCACATTTATGTTAACATTTACATCTCTACAATACTGAATTTTATTTTTATGTTCACTGCTCAACACTCCGATCGTCAATCATATCTGCATCCTCTTCTCACACTTTTTTGACATTTCAGATATCTACATTTTATCTTATTTTGCATGATACTTCTAAGAATTACCATTATTTTGTATTACCGAATATAAGTACTTATCGTATCAATTGGTGATTTGGTTAAAAGTTCGTTTTGGGTCGGAAGTAAATCACTTAGGATGATTTACTTAGTAAATTATTAAACCTTACTTACCGTAACTTTTTCGGCATTAAGAACTTCAAGTCGAACAGAAATTCGGTTAAAAGATATATTCACAAACTTCGTGGTGTGTGTAGATTTTTCGACTGCTCAAGTTTCTAATCAAACTGTTTATACATTTTTTGGAAGCCGATTTGGATGGGATCGTCATTTATTATTCAGCTAGAAAACTAACTTCTAACTGTGTGCGTCTCCATACACTATCACCAAAGCTCCCTAGTTGATATGTTTTCGTGAATGAATTATTAATTCAAGTTTAAATACGAAAACTATTGAATACAGCTAGTATGGATATAATACGATTTTTTAAACATTTTATTTTTATTAGTTATCACTGAATAATAGTGAAAACTTCAAGAGCCAGTGATATTCCCTTGAGTAGCATAATTTATTAATCATAAATTATAATTAAATCTCAACCCGGAAATAGTCGATAGTTTGATCATTTTTCTACACAATATTTAATATAACCAATCAACCCTAACCTAAATTATAGCTTTTATCCTGGTCGAATCGTTTATTTCACGTAAAAAATATACAAGGTATCACAGTAACTACGTTACAGAGTTGTACGAGGTGAAAATATGATATTTTGGTGGTTTCAAGTTTGGGAACTTTAATGTATTAATCAACTTTCAAAGTTGCATTGCGCGTGCGAAAATTGTGTGGGTAGAAAATTGTATTATTACACTAAAACAAAACGTTAATAATAGACTAAATTAAGATTTCCAGACTTGAAACCACCAAAATTTCACCTTTTTGATCTCTGTAACGCATTTACTGTGACCAGTGCCGTATTTACAATTTTTGAGCCTTGGTTCAACCATATTTTTACGCCTCCCCATAAAAAACAAAAAATTGATTCACTTTTTGATTTTTCTTAATACATTTTTTAGTTATGATTCTTTATTTCGCTTTAATTTTCAATTTGTCACGTTTTAATTACTATTATTAAAATGTAGGTTTAACAATATATATTATAAATTGCAAAATAAAAAATCTACGAAAATGAATATATTAGGTAATATAAAATGATTATAATTGCTTTCTAGATTGCTTATTGGCAAACTCTTCAATAATTTGGTGATCACATTGGTAATTTCCGATTCAATGTGGAGAACAGCTAATGCATTCAATCTTTCTTCTTTCATTGTTGATCGTAAATAGATCGGGTATCGGTAAAAAGTAGTATTGGCCCATCCTTACTAATTTTAGTCAAATTTTATAATATTGATTAGAGTGATTACAAACAACAATTGTTTTTTGAGGTTATTATTTTGTATTTACGCGATAACCATAGTTGACAAAATTAGGATATACATTTCCAGATACGTGTTGTTTGTGTTAGGATAACGATATAACGATCGATTAAATCGCGTAGTAGCCATTTAGACCATGTTAAGCTCGTACGTAATCCTCATCCCGCATATATTATATCATATACAGAGCGATCATAATATTGCGTTACAAATGAAAAACATT
>CM023360.1:38965333-39101403 GCA_013282895.1 Eriosoma lanigerum
ATATAATAAATTGAGGTTATTATTTGGTGTTATAATATATCATTTTCATTGATAGACGTTATTAGAAGAAAATAAAAATAAAAAATGTAAAATTAAATCATCAATCAAAGGAAATTAATAAATCATTATGATTATCACGTAATACGTAAAACATACTTATAGGTACTTATTTTGTTTACCACCAAACGTGGGAAAAAATGACTTTACATTAAAATCCATATCCTAAAATATATATAAATTAACAGGGCTAAGATTTTAAGGACCAAAAAAATCTAAAAAAATATTTATCTTAGAGTGATCTGAAAATTTTTTCTGAAGTTTAAAAATTTATCAGGTCCGGATTTAGTGAAGAGGCATAGCGCCCAAGACTAGAGATTTATAGGAACCTTATACTAGACATTTTGTTTATAGCAGTATTAAATTGAATAAACTATGAGTATTGAAATTATTTATTTAGTTTACCAAGAGTGTAAAACAAGAAATACATTTTAATTTTATAGTTTTTTTAAAATTAAAATTAAATTTTACTTCATGAAAAAAGTTTTTATATCGAAGCAATATAGGGCCTCCAATTATTTTAATCCGGGCTTGAAATTTATACTTCTAATCGAAAATTACCAAAAATTAGAAATGTTTAGATTATAATATCGAATATGTTTAAAGTCATTTGATAATTAGTCTAATGATTATTTATGTAAGATAGGTGTTTTATAATATTATATTAATATTTTCCATTAAATTTTGTACGATTCTTGATATTTAAACAAGTCTATGAATGCATGAAACATTATAGTATACGAGTAAACAAGTACTAACATAACTATCACCGAGTAAAATATGTAATAAAAATGTAAATATCCATAACAACTTTAAAAACAAATACTTAAAAATGCTAAAAAATGCACTTAAGCTAATAAAATATATAATATTCTTAATGACTGTCTTAGATTTTGTACTTGGAATGATATGTGCTAGTAAAAATAAATAAAAAAAACATAAAAATGCTAACCCTAATATTTTATTATATAAAAATGTTTAAATCGAGTTAATTTTCCAAATATAATGTCTTTTTTTATGAAATGTCTTGGAATTTTGTATAATTAAATTACAATTATTTTAATAGTTTATTAAATATTTCTGATTATTTCTCAACGAAACCAAGAGCAGCAGTACATGTACTGCTGCAGAGGTTGTATGTAATATATACATATTTAAGTAGGCAGCAGTCGCAGAAACTAGTGGTGATATTATTGATGTAGGTGATGATGAAAAACTATTTTTTTTCTACTTCAAACGACGTAAAAACGTAGATACCTAGAAAAATAACTAATAATATCTACTGCAAAAAGCCGTTCCGTACTTTTGTACCTTCCGTACCTTTGTGCTTCGTTTGTGATAAATAAACGTCTCGTAAACACATCGTGTGCCGCGAAAATACACACTTTCTTGCACGCCATTCTTCGTTATCACCAGCCAATGAGGGTTGGACACGTCTATAGATAATAATAGCAAAATATATTATATACATATATTATCTTTGGACACTTCTAGTCAAAAGTCATCAATCTTCCAATTGTCAACCGCGATCGTATTGTTTTATATTATAAATACAGCGCACAGAATCAATAATTTCAACAATGGGACGACCCCGCAGGTCAAAGACACAATGGGCTATTGTTATTATTATGGATAATTTTTTTTTGCATGATCATAATGTTAAAATGTTTATTTTTACGTAGGATTCGACGACAGAACAGAACTATAGTAATTAAGATCAAAAAGCGAGATAAAAATGTGGGACTTAAAAAGTCGGAATTAAATTCTGAAAAAAGATTTAAAACTATCGTTTTATCATACAGTAATCGATCGAAGTTTTTTTTTTATTCGTTCATTATGGGTTGAAATATTAATAATTTAAATTCAATGATGTTTTTGTTTTATATATTTCATTTTAAATTTTAATAATTAAAAAAAAAAAATGTCTCTATTAATAGACAGTAGACAAATCCAAGAAAATAAATCCGTTAATAAAATTAAAATCTAACTATCCAAACCATTAAAATTATGGCTAGGTTTTGAGTATTTTAAATGATATTATGTTGCGAACATTTCGTTATGTAAACTGAAAGAAACACAAAAATATATATTTTTTTTTAATATTAAATTATATAATAATTTAAAAACAAATATATTTAATTTTCTAACGAAAATAAATTACTATTGATTTCATTTGACGTTTTTATATCTAAAATTTTATGTATACATAGGTAGGTAACCAATGATTTTTAATTGTACGTCTAAAACAAATTATTTAATCTGCCCAGACTTGTATACTATATAATATTGCTTATTTCTCTTTGAAAATTTTCAGGCATAAAGGTCTTAAAAATTTTCATATTTTAAATAATTATAATATAAATCCATTATCGTTATATGAAATTTTACAAAATGCCCACGAAAAAACCTCAAATATAGTTCCATTATTTAAATTTGACAATGAGTGTTAAATATATAAGTTTAACTTGAATCTGACAATTTAATTTATCAATAATCTATATTTCGTTATAATTACCGTTGGATAGAACAGAGTCCTTCTGAATTGAATGATCCATATAGTGATCAACGGTTGTGAAATTCATATTTATCTTAAAACCAAACATGATTTTATAAACATGAATTTCAACTATATTATTATACGTATAAAAACGTATAATGATTCAAAGTTTATATTATTTAATGCAAAATGATGGAAATTCGATGATGTTAACACAATATATATTGTTTGTACGTTACGACTATACGCGGAAATGGTAAAGGCAGAAAATTGTTCGATGGTAAACAAATGACCATAGCCATTGTATTGGCGAGAGTGAAAAGGAAATGAAGAATAAAAATAAAAGCAGCAAGATATACTGGGCACACCCGTTTTCGGCGAAAATCGATTTCCTCGTTATTATTACGATCGTAATAATAATAATAATAATAATAATAATATTGGTAGAAACTCAAAGGTTCCGACGATATTTTTTTTTTATTTTTCATTCGTTCTATTTATACACTACGCATAATAATTAAATAGTATAAATATATACAGGTATATTTTTATGTTTTATTATAAACAATACAATTTCCAAACAAATTGTATTTAAATTACATACGATAAACTTTATGAAAAAAGAAAATAGACATTTGAAAATATCAAATGTGCAATCTAGAGATTAGGTTATGTTTTTTTGTGTTTATTTTTTATATTTATCGTATTAAAACGAGAAAATCGACTAAATTAAAGTTAGACTAAATTATTCTAAAAATGTTTAAGTTACTTTTAATTTTAACTATCCTAAAAACGTTAAATGAAAATAAAAGTAACACAAGTTTAAAAGTTTAAAATAAAAGGTTGCAAAATTTTTTAAAAATATATATATTTATATATAATACTTTACCTTCGATATTATTTATAATATTTTTTTAATTACTTTCCTGTATATTATATCGATATATTTATAACTATTAAAATATAAAACCGTTGGTGTTGCTACAGTTAAATAATATAGGTATACCTACAAACATATTATTTTCTAAAACTAACTGAAAACTAACTGGATGTTTTAGAACAAATTTACACATTAAGTTAAAAGTTAATATTTAAACAAAAAGTGTGTAACGTAATTAACATTAACTTTTTTAAATCGTTATTAATTTTCAGGTATTATATAATACGTATTGGTCGAATGGCTGAACATTTAATGCGGATTAAATGAAAAAAGTTGACATTTTTTAAAATAATTTCCAAGTTATAATAATAATAAGTATGCCGAAGAAAGTTTGATTAGATTTTAATATATGTAAAACTGCAAAAAAAAAAAACACGTTGTTTTTAATTTTATACTATACGTTTATAATGTTATTTAATAAAAATAACAAATAATAATCGAAAAACATTATTTTAACCACGCACGACTGGGCCAGTCGTTTTAATATTTGTTCTGTTCGTGAATGGATAAAAATTTTTTTTTTTTTTTATCAAATTCCGTTGCTCTCGTGTCTGCGTTTCAATTATTATTACATACATAGAGGTTATACGTTAATATTTGCAATAATAAATCATTATTTTTTTGGTTCATAATATTGTAAATTGAAACGGTACGTTATGGTAAATAGAACAAATGCGACGTGAAAAAATGACAACACGTTTTCGTATGGTTTTTGTGTTTTTTCTCTAAATTATAATTGTACAACAATCGTCGGACGACGGGGTCGAAAACGTAAACGTACCAACCTCTTTTTACGGAGAAAAAGGGATCGCGCGCACCAAGTTTTTCTTAGTAAAACAAAACATAGCGCATCGCACACAAGATTAATATTACGATGTGTTGAAATCAGGGCCGTAACAACCGAACATTGCACGAGGAACGAAATTCACAAAAATGTTCTCTTATTACACTATGATTATTTCTAAAAAAATTTAAAAAATTATAAACTAAAAATAAATAAACGAACGTTGTTTAGTGTTACTTTATTTAAGAAAAAAATATTTGTATTATAATTTTTCAGTTTAATTTGCTCCCCGCGAATTTCCGCTCCCCCCTTACCATGGCTCTGACTTGTAATGTTATGTATAGGTAACATATATAGGTAACACACGCCATCATGTTTATAATATAATAATATGTATATTTATCATTGTTATTTATTACAATAATAATACATCGATAGTTTACAAATGTTATATATTTTTTTTCAATTTTATAATGTCTTTCTTCTTCGTCTAAAACTACACAATAATAATCAAAACAATTAATAATAAAAAATAACGAGTCGTCTATATATAGATTAAATGCACTCGGATTCGACATTCGACATTCGAATAACGAGGACGAGAGGAAATATATAGACGAAGGGGTGTATTAATACAACATTTGGGGATTTCGGAGAATCGAATAAGCGTAAAAACAAATTAATAATTAAAATAACCCTAAAAAAGAGCGATTTGTAGAGGGGAAAAGCGAGACGACGATATTATAAATTATAATACTGTTGGCCAATAATAATTGGACAATAATAATAATAATATCTACAACCGTGCTCTACATAATAGTATACCTACCTAGTTATAAACAAATATCATATAAATCGTATATTTTGTTATCTTAATTTATAATTTCTAATATAATAACAATGAAAACAGATTGAACGGCGTTTTTTTATTTATCATCCGTTCCGTTGTTTTAATCACAGTATGATATAATATAATAATTAATATAAAATATATGTTACGCCTAAATGCCTTATTATTAACATTAGCCATGATACTGATTTTGGTTTTCCAAGTGGAAGTTACAGGTATAGCGATAGATTAGAGTGACGTATTAAACGCACATACATTTTATAAACTATGCAAACATTTTAGCATTTTAGAATAAAAATGTTAATTTTTTTAATTTCAAAATACTTTTGGCTAAATATGTTATACATGTATATATATCTACAGGGCGATCATAGAATTTCGAGTTTTAATTAATGTTATCTGCGTATTTTTCATTATTTTCGTAACACGAATTACAAATGATCCGAAAGCATACCATATTCGGGGCATTATTTCTACTAGAAAAAGTGTCTTCAGACATAAAAAAAAAAAAATCCTTAATATTTAATTCTACTAAATATTCAAATTTTAAAAACTTATTAAAAAAAAAAAAAAAATTGAGACTTACGATTCACAAAATATTTTGGAAAATTAAGTATAAAAAAGTTATAAAGTATATAAAATTGTAATATTAGAGGGTGGCAATATTGTTTAATGCAGCACTATAATAGATCGCCCTGTATATTATTATCACATATATATATATATGCTATATAGCAATAAATACACTAATATAAATAAATCTACTTGGGTATAAAAAGCACACAACGACTAAAATTTTTTTTTAAAATATTCAATATTATATGCACGTTTTCAACGTTACATTCGTATAATTTATAATGATAATATTATACGAATTTAGTATGATAAAACGAAACAATTTTTAATACCTATAAAGGGTTTGCGCATTCGTTTTGTGCGGTATTTCATACCATTACCGTAATAATTACAATATTTTATTATTATACGTTTGGTGTGTGTGTGTGTTTGTGTGTGATCAGAATTTCGCGTTACAATAATAATGGATCCGTGGAAAACGTTTTGAATTTTTATCGTTTTCGTAACGTGAAATTATCATCATCCTGCGTATGTACAGCTACATAGGAAATTATACTACATCATAATAATAAATAATACTATGTTTTCGACAAATAAACAATAATAACAATATTACACTTACGGTTTTGCGCATATACAGAGTGATCGGAATGTATTAGTATGATACAAAAAGAAATTGTATTTTTGTAATCGCAACAGATTTTTTTTTTTCTTGCGGTTTACGGTGATCACCGTGTACATACGACAACAATAATATTATTATGGTTTGGGTATACATATATTATAATACAATACAGGCATATTATTATTATTATTATTATTATTGTTATTATCGTTATCCATAGCATTACTCTATTTAGACGATTCTGATCAACTTGTTCGGCGTGGTTTGATCTCGTTTCAGATGATCGCTGTTCAGGTCCGCCAGTACGATGTCGCACCACGATTTTGTCGGTGTCGCGGGCATGTTATCGCAGTCCTGCGAAAATAATGAATTTTCATGATATAATATTTTTTATTATCTAAAAAATCAGTCCCTACGTTCAAAGTTCCATTAGTTATCATGAAAATTTAAAATTAATTTCGTCAAAATTACGATTTCCGTGAATTTTGACGTTTTCCCGTTATATTTTGGTAGTTTATTTCTCCCGAAGAAAAACTTTTGAGAAGTTCGAAAAATGAGCTAAATAAAATACTAACTACATGCAATTTGCTACCAAAAGCATACCATACTTATGGTAATTGGACTATTAATTCTTCTTGAAAAAGTGACTTCAGACTTTTAAAAATACAAAAATCAAACATCAATGTGAAATGTTAAAATTTGAAGACGTTTAAAAAAAAATATTGACTTTTGATTTTCAAAACATTTTGTAAATAGGCTAAGTAGTAAATGATTATGCTTTTATAAAATTTTCAAACCGTTAAACCAAAATTGAAAAAAAAAATACAATTCATTATGAAACAAATACATTTTTCGTTTAGCTTAAAATCTAAAATAAACAATATAAAGAGTAACCAGAATTTTATGTTACAAAAATGGTAAGCACTAAGGATTACATATCGTTTTGTTGTTATTTTCATTATTTTTACAATACAATATTCAGATCACTTTTAATATCTATTATATTTCGTATTGATCTTACTTTTGTTATCTTTAACAAATTGATTAGAGGTGTATGAACTATGAAGTTAGTCTCCCACATGTTCTTATCCGATTTGGAAAAATTGTAAACCTAACTTACCTGATCTAGTTATTAGTAACCAGCCCCTCATTCCGTATTATCGACCAAATCGTTTCGAACAAATTCCAAGCGGAAGACTATAAATTTACTTACTTTTGAAAAAAATAACCTCTATTATTATTATCTTAATATTATTGACCCACCGAGAAGTCTATTTGGTATTGATAAGGGAATTTTAGAGATAGAGATAAATGTATAAATGTTAATTATAATTCACAAATTACTTATGATTAATATACTAATTGTACTATATATACTTAAAAATTAATTAATTCTAGTCGATTTTGAAAATATGAAATCCCTGCATATTATGATGTGAATAAGTGAGAAACTCACGTTAGCTTTTTTTGACTGGCTGGTTGGAGTATTATATTTTAATTCTCGCGTTGATTCAACCTCATTATATACGCCTCGAGGGGCGTAGCCATGTGAGTATAAATTGAGTTCCTGTTTCATTTATCGTTTTCCTAAAGCAGTAAATCGAGTTCGTTGTTTACAAAGGAGAACGGTGAATTTAGAACGAGTAAGAAATAAAAATGAATGCGAAAACAAACGACGAAATTCAATAATAATTATATTTCTAGGCTAGAATTTTATATATTTAACCGTTTCATATAAAATATAATATAATAATAATAAATCAATAAAAATAAACAAACAAAAAAATGGTCAACTAGAATTTATTTTATCTGTACATAATTTAAATATCAAATAAAACAATTTTGGGAGACATTCAATCCAACCTCTAGGTGGTGTCTCTGTTCTGCGCAACGCAAATAGACTGTTCGATTTTTATATAGCACTTAGTTTACAAAAAAAAAAAAAATTTTAAAATGGGACATAATTTAATAAATTTGACAGAGAAACTAATTAATTTAATATTATAATTTATGTTTTCGCTTTGGGGATTAAATTTGACTCTCGGCGCATAATATTATGTGTAGATAAAATACGTTTCTGCAATACCTCCAGTCAACTCGTTAAACAAAAACCGATGACATGCTGTCGAGCTTATAATATTATAATTAATTATATCGGTATTACGCTTAAAGAGCCTATAAATTATAATATGACGAATCAGATTACAATATTAATTTGACACACTTCATATTATGTTATGTTACACGCGTAATATCACGAATTATATTAATTTAACTCGGTATAACGTCGACGAGACGTGCATTTATTATATTTTAAAATCGTCATATTATGTGTTTATTACTATTGTCTTTCCACAATTGAATAACATTAATTTATACTCTAACAATAGTTACGCATTTGGTTATGTCAATAAGCAATTGTTTTAAATGTTATTTATAATATTGTCTTTTGACGAAGGTAGTGTTTAATAAAAACGTTTTGTCAAATTTATATTAATATTAAGTAAACGTTTACACAACAATTATTGACCCATAAATAAATCAGAATGATAATTTTTTAAAAAGAAATTATTGATTTGTATGACATTTTACTCGTGTAAAACATATATAACAATGTCGATGGTAATGTCTATTTTTACATTTATATTGTGGGTAATGTCCAGAAGACATAACTATTGGCTCATGTTAAGATTAGCCGGTTCATATTAAGATTGTCCATGGGTCACTGCTAATGTTAAAACTTATTAGCCTCCAATATAATTAAAATTAATTAAAAACGAAAAATGAATAATATTACGAGTAACCGACCTAATATAATATGGCTAATGATGAAATAATAATATACATTATTATATTACGTATAATTTGATAGTACGAATTAAATAAAAATTCTTTATTAACTACATCCTGTTAAAATATAAACTATGTACTAGTATTTATTATTATATATTATGTAAAATTTAAAAAAATTACAAATGTTTTGTATTTTATTATGTGAAATCATTTATTATTTATTTTTGTGATCATTATGATTATTCCACGAAAAACTATTATGACATTTTAAATTTCATAATGCATTTATGAACTTACAGGTATGCATGATATATGCATTTATTATTAATGTAATATCCACCTTTGAAAAAGATTTTTTCAAATCCCCAGCCTCCTGACATTGATTGGCAATTAGCTATTTCCCTACGGCCGGTATACATTTATTAAATTATAGCCATGTCCGAGAATCACCACAAATCAGTGAACTTTGATTTCATCACTAATGAAAGTGTCTACACCATAAAATGTCTGTCCTAGTCATTTTCATCCGTAGTCAAAATGGAACCAAAATTCTCGGACCTAATTATATCAGTCTGTGAAGTTTTAACTCGAAAGTGTGCAAAATAAATTATTTCTAATCGTAAAAAAGAAAAGGAAAATAAATGTGTACGAGATTGTACTACCAGAATGCCAAACGAAATATTTTAGGCAGATCAAAGACGTTGTCAACGGAGTTGAGAGAATGGAAGATCGATCGTGTTTGTTTTTATATTCGGATAAATTTGTATTCCACAAGAATTCATGAATTTTGTATAAATGAATAAATTGCATAACTTTGACCGCAGACTATATGTCTTCAGGAATTATACAATATATTATGTACTGTGTACAAATACGAAAATATAATATTATATTGATTATTGTTTTAGAAAAAAAATGATAATAAAAAAATATTAACGTATTATGAATAATAATAATACAATAAATGATTATAATATAAAATGCACACTACTATTATATAAAACCGAGAAATTCGCTCAATGTGTAACGATAACGAGTCAATGTAAAAGTAAAAATGTTCGTGCCACGTGCGAGAATTTTGACACACGCGGTCCGCTCTTGTCTACGTAAGTATACGTGATATGTGTTTATTTTATATTATCGGAGTAGAATCCGTAATACGAACTCGTCGTTTGCGGACTTACTTACGGTTACTTTGATAAGTGTTAACCGACCTTTTGAGCGATTTTGTTTCTTTTGAGACATCTTTTAAATTAATAAAAGACAAACAGTAAATTCATAATTTATATAATAATCAATTATATTCGACAATATTCCTTATCGACTAATTATAATTTATAACATAAAATTGCACTCAGCCTATATGTCATGAGATATTATTGTCGGAAGATAAATAAAACCCATTTAAATGTTTGTAATGTAAAATATTTAGGTTTATAAATAGATTTTTTTGCACGGAGGTAAATCATAACATTTCATTAGCCAATTAAGTGTGGCATTAAATGCCTTCGTAATACCTCATACCTATGATTAAATTCCGAAGGTAGACAATGTTTATGGATACCCAGTGGTGCCAGGGCTGGGGGGGGTAGAGGGGGCATTTGACCCCCTCGTTAAATATGTCAGGGAGCAAATTATAATTTCCCCCCCTGAAAATTTGTCATAATAGTTATAATTAATATTTCTTAATATTTTAGAGTTATAGTTTAAATTTAAATTACATTTTTATTATTTTTAATATTTATATAATATAATATGTAGTAAAATTAATTTTGAAAAGTTGTATAACAAATAAAATTAAAAAATGTAAAACATTAAAATTGTTTTTAATTTTATATTCAAAATTAAATTAGGTAAAGACTATTAGTTTAATCAACAAAATAGTAATTAAACCTATTTTACAAAAATCAAAAAGTATTTGTATTTTATTTTAATATACTGTATATCATGATTTTCCTAAAATTTTTGCCCCCCCACAAAAAAAAATAGTTCCTGCGCCTCTGTGGATACCGAATGATCTTAATATTAACCTCATGTAGTAAATACATTTCTAAAAAGTTTAACTGTTTTTACCATATTTTATTCAGTAACCTACCTATACTTGATTGATTTGATGTTCTTAGATCGTGGACATTTTATAAAATAAAAATATGCGAAACTATGGAAAATGTACAAAACTATGGAAAACATATATCATCAGTATTACCAATATTACCAATATTCGAAGAGTAGTATTCATATTTGTAGACTTTATTTTTAAACGGATTTCCGTTTTAGAATGGGTGTTATAATTTGTTTATTCAACATAAAATTCTATCATTCCGTAGTATACAATGTGTGTTTACGGTTTTATAGGTACTAAGAAATATCTCAGCCGGATGAAAAAATTAAGTTGTTGTGCATATGCGTGAAATTAAATGTTATACAATTATTTTAATTACTTAAACAAGTGTATTAGGTAACTAAAAAAAAAAAAATTCAAATACGAGTGTGCATTAAGTTTCTAGAGTGTAATTATTTATCTAATACGTGTTTTATTAATTAAAATGTGCTTACTAACTCTAACTCGATCAATTTTTAACTTAAGAAGTTAATTTTACAACTGAAAATGATGGTGAAATTAAAGAAAATGATTCATGATCAAAATGGTGACTTGCCATTTAAAAAAATTAAAGTTGTATTACGCGTGGGGATACCAAAAGAATTACAAATTTTAAATTACGTCCAAAATGTGTACCAATCTCTTTATCCTAAATCTATTCCAAAAAGCAGTTTTAGAATCCAGAGGTCCCAAGATATTTACTGGCAGTAGCGTATTTAGGTTTTTTTTTTTTTGGAGGGGAGGTATGTCCATATAATATTCTTTCTACTGAAAATATAATTATAGTTTGATCATAGAATCGTTTTAAGTTTCACCCCTTCAAATTAATATTTTTATTATTGCCAATAGTATAATACCTCTTACACCTTTACGATTTCAGTTACAAAAAAAAAATTAGGGGGTGTTTCATAACCCCTAGGATACCTCCCCTTAATACGACATTGTTTACAAAATCGGACACATCACATTGTATGACGGTAAATATACTATATATATATAATATTATTATGTACCGTACGCGAAACGGCGTAAATAATTAACTGCGCATTTAAATTTTAACACGATAAACAATAAACAAATTGCGTGCGCCTCGGGCCGTCGTACGGATAATGACAATATAATATACATTTGCTCAAACAGTCAGTAAACTGTTTATAAGAATGATAATTGTACATTGTTTTGTAGTTCATTTTCGCTCGCGCGTTATCATTATTATTATCGTACCTATACACGTCGAAAATTCGTTTTTAAACACGTGATGTTTGTATAAAAATACAATTTAAACGCGGAAACACTTTTGAAATAATCGTCCGCACGTATAGAAATTTGTCCGAAAACATACCATGCAGATAATATTATAATTATATTTTATACTCACGATTATGTATTTCTTGGGTGATGTGTTTTCGTCTGGAATAAATGGCGTTTGCTTTGATTTCATCATCAGAGACGAAACGACCGCGTCGTCCATTGACAACAAATATAAGGCAAAGTCATAACCTTTCACCAAGTCCGCGTGCGATTTGACGAAATCTATAATGATATAATATTTTAATACTCGTAGTTAATATATTTTAAAGCAATCGAAACGGATTTGGAAATAAATATTTAAAAAAACAACGTTCGCACCTTCGACGAAATCGACTTGATATTTTTTCGTTACGAAATTATCGCGATGTTCCATGTTTTCCATAAGTTTTTCGGCTCTTTCTCTGTTATCTTCGTCGTAAAACACGATCACGGTGTGCACTTGTTTTTCCGCTTTAAATTATAACAACAGTAATAATAATAATAATTTAACAATATTTTATGACATCGTTATTTTTTATGTTTTCTCATCGATTGTCGAGGACGTTAGAGAAAAAATAAAGAGAAAATACTTACGTAACACGTATTTATCATTTTCGACTTTTTTCTTAAGCATCTGATACGCTAAGTAGAACCATCGGCGTTTCCAAACGATCAATATTAACGCCAACATGACGAAAACAATCAGCTTAAGGTCTCTGTGCACTTTTTTATCGCGTCGTTCGTTGTTGAAAACTAGAAAAGAAAAAAAAAACATTATTAATAAAATGATTATAATTTAATTTATGTCAACATTTGATTTCGATGACGTAAACAGAAAATATATAAAACATATACGTTAGTACGTACACTATGATGATCATCATGTTATAACAATAAATTGTTTGTAAATGAAAACGAATTGATTGCGACGCACACCAGACACATCGATAATAATAGTATTGCATCATATTGTATATGGATCAATCGAATAAGAATATTTATAAAAACAAATTCGTCAGTCGCAGTATTTCGACGGATGCGATGTTGTCAGACGCGCGATTCATAAGAGAACATAATGATTAACGAATGGTTTTGTCAAACGAAAGGCGAAATCCAAACACAAAATACAATTCGAACAAATGGATTATAGTAAAAGCCTCCAAATGGTTATTTTATTTATTAAATAATATTGTGTCCGTTTGAATTTTGAAGTGGAGAAATAACGACGCCGCCGACTCGTACTTAGTGTATTATATATAGCTATATGTTGCGTTTTAATTATTTTTGACATTCGTTCGTCGTCGTACAAATGATAATATTATAATATTTATTATTTTTTTAAAAACATTTTTTACATTAAATAACGACTTAAATTTATAATATTTAGCAAATTGTAAATTCGAATCTTAAATATTTCAGACGTTTAGTATTATATCAGTCAAACACGTGAAACTCGATAAAATATGATTATTTTTTTTCCTATGTTAGAGATCACGTTTTTATGATTTAATAATATCAACAGAATTTTTTTTGAATTCTTCGAAAAATCGTAATCTGTTAACATGTAAAGCTAATATTATGTATATCACTCAGATATGTTGAAAAAACGTTCATCGTAATGTTTCATAAACATTCGTTCATTTTTTTATTTCAGTTTTTAATTATTATGTTTACAGTTGACGTAAGTTATAATCAAAACATGAATTTCAACATACGTCTTAATATTGTTTTTTTCTACGAATTAGGACAGGAAAGCAAATGTTTTATCTACGTTGACTATAACTTATAAGATACAAACACAATATTATAAACTCGTTTTGAATTTTTGTATTTAATACGAATACTCCAATTGGAGATGAAGTTTGTTTTGAAAAAACAATAAAAAAGTCAGTCACTCCGATGATGGAATCATGATGTTGATTTATATTTTTTAGCGGACCTAATCATAGTATTAACTATCAATCTTGGGCGCTTTAAGGTCGGGAAAGTATGGCCACTTATCCCCAAGACTTTATTTGAATATTTCTTTTTATTATTTCTGATTCTGACGTGTTTTTATTGTAATTTATATTTAATAATACAACATATAACTGATATGATTTTATGTATAATTAAATTAAATTAATTCTATCTTAATTCCATATTAATTTAAAAATGTATTTCTTTATAGTAATATATATTATATGATTTTAGAAAAAACTAAAAATCTTTAAAAATTTGCATTGCCCCCCCTTGAAGTAACGTATATGCTAAGTATATGCTACCAATTCATAATATTATACATAAATTATTATTGGATTATTTTAAAACATAATTTATTTATAATAATTGATTAATAATGTTCCGATACGATTTTGACTAATTAAAATCTGGACTGGTGTTTATTATTCCAATATTTTAATATCTAGGTGCTGGTAATTACCAGAGTATAACTACATTGCACAATACTTATGGTATGAAAAATTCGATCTATGATCATACTTATTTGAATTTCGATTAATTAAAACTTCTTTAATCGAATAATTAGGTACGAATTCACAATGATTAGGAATTCATTTAAATTATTTCATATCATTTAATTACCTTATACGGTATTTAAGATTTTAAAACGACAAAACTTTTCCTCTAATCTTTATTGTAATAATGTTTATAACAAAACCCTACTTTTTTTTTTGATTCTAATCGATCTACAGTTTATGTTTGAATTAAATAAATAACTTTCTTTTTTTTCGTTTTTTATAATATTGTTTAACTAGTAGTATACAATATTATATAGTATAATATTTACTATAATATTATAGTATATAGTAAATGATAAAATAATTGATCGATGTCTAATGAGAAATACGAAAATTAATCCTGTTCGATAATAATATTATAATCATTGTTGGGCGAGGTTAGTTTAGGGTGATATGATTTAATTAAAATATAGCACATTAAATTATTTAACTACAAAATAAAAAAATGTCGTTGAAAATTTTGTTTTTAAATTATAATAATTTTCTAATTACATTTTGTATTATAAGTTGGTTAAGTTATAAGTTGAATGCAAAGAAAAATTACTTAAGTAAAGTTTATTTTTAATTGCATTTTAAAAGATTTATATATTGTTTTTTACTAACAATCTATCTATAGAGGAAACGGTGTCGGAAAAAAGAATTGTAATTAAATTATAAACTATAATTATTTTTTTCACTAATAATTGTATTGTCATCGTTCAGTCTGAGGGAATCTTCGGGGATTCATTACTATTATTCTGTATAGATTATTAATTTAATTTTAATATCGAAAACAATATTCGAATAGCATAATGCAGAAATGTAATTAAAAGCAACTCGTCATTTAACTAAGTTACGTTAAAAATGAAGTCAATACCAATATTTTGACGTCAAAAGATAAGTTAAAATTAATTTCCCTTTTATTTTTAAGCTCGTTTATCCCCTGAATTAAATATAATATTAAAATATTAACCCGAACGATGATTCATCTAGATTTATATTTAAATAATCTATATATAACGTATAGATATATAATTAGTAATTAATAATGCAATTTCTTCGACTGACATATTATTACATGTTATTTCAAATCATCATTAATCATCGAAACCTTTGTTTGAAACGATTCTATACAATTCTGAACCTAAACAGTTTTAATACATTTTGTTTCCCGGATGACAAATGACAATACGTTTCGATTTATACGACTATATTCAATTAAGTCGTTATGATTTTCATTCAATCGTGCGGATACAGTTATAATAATATTCTTAAATCATGATTACAACGAGTGATTATAATGATTCCTATTGTGTTTATTAAAAAATACGTTTAATATACGACGTATATTTAATTTTATTCGCCCCACGATTAAAATTGTGTTGTATAACCGATAGTAAGACAAATCAACATACCTGCAGAATGATTTTTATCTACGCACGATAACAATTAAAATGTAATATTATCATCTTTATTATCATAATCTAAGTAAATCTAATATTTTTTTTTTTTAACTTTTTTAACACAATTAAGATTTTGTTTAATTATATGAAAAAATATTTTATACAATTGGTTCGTATATATATTACTGTATTAGTTATAAACTTATTGCGAAAAATCAGAAATGATTGTTTTCAACATAAATAAATCGCCATTCAAAATGTATCGATTCATATCGTAATGATAAACTAAAACAATATTTAAAGTACACAATTTGATCAAATACCCAAAAAAATTCGATTTGATCTGCTGACGAAGTTGTATAAAATGTTTAAATGCGGTCGAATAGACGAAACCTTTTGTGATTGGGTTAATATATAAATAATTTTTTCGATGAAGAATGACGAGAAGTATTTAATTGAAAATCCGCAAAAGAGGACGACAAGCATTAATACTATCTCCGTTTATCTAACGGGAAATATAGTAAAATAACAGGACCTGCAGAACTTAGTCAGAGTATAAACGTCTACTACCAAATTTCAAAAGATACATATTTTGGAGATAATATCTGACAAAGAACTTATAGAAGAATTTTTGAAGAAGTTATTAAAATTGGATAATTTATTTTTACTTAGTACTTACTCTAAGTTCAATCTGAACTTCGAAATTTTTTTTTTTTGTGTTTATAGTTAAAAAGAAAAAAATACGTACCATGTCTGGGTTTCGTTATGTTGGTAAACTGTTGTACAATTTGATCACCGGTATTGCTGACCGAGCACATGAACTGTCCATAGTCAGTCTTTTGGATATTGTTTATGAATAAATACGCTCCCAACACTTGATCGTTTTCTCTGTGAAAATATTCAAAAAAAGAATAATAATAAATTATAAGAACAAACGTTATTTCTATCAATACCACTATTTTGTTTATAATGTACCATTTTTATTTCATATTAATAATACATATCGATAATGTTACATCTGAGATAAATCAAAAATCATAAAGCACTAATCTCTCGGTGTAATGGCGATAGGTGCCCAATTTAAAGTTCTACGATTGGAAATAACATTCGATAATAATACTAACCTAATCGATGATCCATCATCGCAATCAACGAAATTATTTTTAGGAGTTTAAGTTTAGTCAATTCGTCATAGATAATTTGTCGTCTGAACAAAAATTGGTAAATAGAAAACTCGTAAATAATACAATTATACATAAATTAATTAAAAATGTATCCGCCTAAGAAATGTTGACAGATTTTTGCGATTCTCTGAGCTGCTAGTTATTTTTTTCGTTTGCGATTATGGCCTGTTCAAAACAGTACTGAATAATTTTTAGACAGTTGAGTTTTTTTATTTTTATATTGTTTGTATGAAATGTTTGGATTAACAGCCATGTTCCATGATGAATAGGCCAGTCAACCCTCTACCGAATTATTAGTTTTTGGAACAGTGATTTCAAATTTCATTTAAAATATACGAACTATTTTTTCTTTTCCAATTCTTACCTTTCCACGTTAAATCGTTTCTTCAAAATAGTCAAGTAATCGTGATAAATCATAAATAATGGCCAACAAATTTAACAGAAACAAATGGTTTTTTTTTGTTCCATAAACAAAATTAGTATTTTCTTTATGTCTGTTTGATAAAACATTTTCTAGAATATGTCTCCAAATATATCATACAAAGTGATAATCACAAATACCTACGAATTTGAATACAACTAACACTGTTGATATGACTATACCAAAATACATTAAATTGACTATTCTACAAATTTAATACGACCAACATTGATGTAAACTTCTTTTAGGAACACCGATAACGACAAATCCGTCACATACTGCAGTGCTACATGTAGATTTATTGGCTAAAAGAAATGCATTTTGGTTTTCATTTATCATTTTACAACTGAATGCGCGAAGTGTTATGACTTTTGACTACCTATCTGAGTTCATTCAATCTAATAATGTTTAGTACAATTAATGTATAAAATTATATTATTGTATAATAATACCTAACGACTTCTTCAATAGTGTATTTCTCGTTCGTTTCGATCATACGATTTCCACCGATTTTGTTCCACGTTATAGTGTTGACTGCGTCCGGAAGATTCACTTTGCCTATAAAAACACGCGTCAATCGTCATTTTAGGAATTCATTTTTTTAAAAACCACATGATTGAAAAATCGATACTTACCCACGAAAGCTTCACAGTATAGTCTGACCGAATCGCCAATTTGTGCGTATTGTTCTTTGGGCATCTTATACGTAGGCAATGGATCACCCCAATAAGACGTGTCATCTATAAATATATTATATAAATGAATAAAATATTAAAAAAATTAAATTTTGTTTTTAGTACAAATCAATATTATTGTTATTATTATTATTATTACTAAGATATGTACTGATTATATTATATATTACATATTATTTAAGTATAATAACTAAATACATATCTATGTTCTCTTTGATTCACGAACAATGTGTACTAATTGTTTTAGAAATATATTTTAATTTAATTTTAATAATAGGTATATTATTAACATTCCTTTAAAATCTATGTCAATCCTCAGTTATGAATATCTCTCATTAATTTTATCCACTTTTTATGTTTAAACTACTACATATTTTTGCTGTAATATAAGTCTACATCAGGAAATAAAGAATAAAATCAGACATAAATTTTAAAAAATAAAGTATATTTTACAGATTGAGTAAAAATCAAAATCAAAAATAAATATTTATCTGCCTATAGTTGTCATTATTGTCGTGCTTATATTTTCTTCGATAATTTAGTCATTATTTAAAATATTTATTACATACGTGTAGGTGATGCATTTAAAATAATAATTGTTCTTCATAAATCGCAGTGTTTTTATTATAGGAATTTACAATTTTTAGACTATAAAATTATATTATTATTATTAAAGTAAACAGTTGCATTGTGTTTAAAGTTATTTTATATATCAAAATTTAATATTACAAAAATTATGGAGGTCATTTATGTTTTAATGTTAATTCCATTACATTTGTTACATGAAAATCTGATTACCCTGTATGAATATTTATATGTTAATAAAAAAAATTCCTGTTAATAAGTACATGAGTCTATATAATGAACATACAAAAATGTTGAAAATTGAATGGAAAATGTGTATGAGCGACAAAATGTCAAAATCAATATAATAATAAATTCTTTATTACTCGTCTGTCGTTATATTTAATTGTTAATTCTCAATTGTTTTCGTTTATTAATTTAACTCACGAGAAATTTATATAATATGTCCTTGGACTCGGAAAATTTAAATGTAAGTACAGAAGTTTATCTTTATTCGTATATTTTGATAGGTACTCAAAGTTTAGTATGAACTATTGTTATATGCGATTGTATATTACATAAAATGGCCTTTCTTCAGCGAATCCAACTTTAAAATAATACTTTACAGAGTAATTTAGTTTCACGCAAGTTTACTTTAATTTGTAAGAATACGAACAATACTAAACTTGAATTTCGCAATGGAATAATTATTTAACATTACACGTTCTTATACAAACAAATACAATATTATAGTTTATGTTTTGTAAAAATAATTTTACCCGATTTTATTTATTTTTTTTTAATAAACGTATAAAGACCCAGGGAACGGTGAATAAAGGCTATTGACCCTCATACATTATTTTAGGGGTCCAAAGTTTACATTTATATAGTTTTTAAACGTAATTTATAATATATAGTAATAGTTACTATAAAGAACATGTAACGATATCCATATACTGTTATGTGCATTTATCAATATAATTCTTCGTTGAAATAATATAATATTACAATATGAACTATTAATATTTTTGCCCATTCCACGTGAAAAATAGTTCCTCCACCTTTGTAAACGTGCACCTACTGCATAAATTAATAAAGGAATGGATATAAAGGACAGTAAATGTTATTTTACCTATGAATTTAATGATAAGTGATTGTGATTTTTATGAGGTCATTATTTATAAAAACTAAAAAGGTCTCGTGCCATTTGCTTATGTTGTAATATATCCATTGACAATGTAGACCGAATATGACGTGTATAAACATTGATAAACAAATTATAATAATATTATATTCAGATAGTACCTATCAGTGGCGTATTTATGGAGGGGGGGGGATCGAACGGGTTGAAACTTTCCAATATGACCAATAAAAAAAAAAATTCTATTAACAATATAATTTTTCCACCCATTTTAGATTTTGAATTAAAATGTATACAAAACATGTTTATTTTTATATTTATACAATTCATTTTTTATATTATAAAATGGTAAGGGTGGGGGCAGGGGTTTCAGCTTCATGAAAGCTTCTTAAAAAAATCTGAACCCCCTTTCCTTTATAAATTTCTAAATACGCCACTGGTACCTATATACCAATATGTTCCATACTATATATATAATCAATGGTAACTGAATGATATAACTGAAACGTTATACCGCCGTGTGGTATAACTTTTCATAATTTTTATTGTATGACACTTAAATTCCAACTTTACTAGATGAAAAAATTATCTTGAAAATGAAACTTATTATTATTAATTAAGATTATTTATAATATCATTGATAATATTATAATTTATATTAATAATAGTACTTAAACATGCCGTAATTAACAGTTTACCAAATACTAATAAAATATTATAATTTGATTAAAATTATGTAAATAAATTTAAACTGATTGCCAGATTGCAGTACCTATGAGAATAAGGAAGTGTATTAATATTACTATTTACTAGGTATCTCATAACATAATCTTATAACAGATTAAAAAAAAATTAAAAATATGGAAAGATTAAACGAACGAGTTATATATCGAATTAACACTGCGTAAGGTTAGAAAGAACTAATTATGATAAAGAAATAAGGAAATATTAATATTTACAAAATTATATTATTCTCAATACGAATCGCGCGTTCTCCGCCATTACAGTGTTGTTCACTCGGCGTACGAGTTCAAACGGAAATCGTTTTATCTAATTATTGTCATAAATTTTTCGTTAATGATTACTCGGAGATGACCGAGTTGAGCCGATTACACACGATTGCTGTTTTCGAACGGGATAAAATAAAAGTGTATTCTAGTTGTTTTCTCTTTAATTATCTACGGTATTGCACACAAATAAAATATTAAATAACTCATCTGGTAAAAACAAAGAACATACCTTTTGTTTTTATGAAAAAATTAAGAAGTTTAATATATATTTATCTAGTCTGCACTTCTGCTGACAAGGAATAATGCTAATGTTGAATGATATAAACTCAATTAATTAGATTATTTTAAACGTGCGAAAGATACTATATATAAAAAAAAAAAAAAAATCAATAGTAGTCTCGTGTATATTTAGACCAGTGTTTCCCAAAATAGTTAATATCGCCTCCTAGAATGGTTCCGGAGAAGATATTAAATTTGTAATATTATCAATCATTCTCTTTGTCGTTTCATTAGGCCTAAAAAAAAATTACAAAAGAATGTTTCGGAGGTAAGAGAAAAAAGTTTGGTAATCATTGACTATCATCGTAAAAAAAAAATATAAAGGGTTTTTTTTGTTTTTTATTCACACGCATTCGGCTTTTACGTACTAGCCAACTGTTCGGACAGTGAATACTCGACGAGAAATGTTCGCGAAAAGTTTTCGCGCGTTTCATTTCGACAAATTACCCGATAACGAAATTGAAAATGCGCACGGCGTACGACACGCTCGAATATTATGCACCGCGTGATATTATTATATATGTGATTCGTAAAATTTCCTACAAAATAATATAATAATAATAATATTAAATAATGAGACTGGTAGTTTGCACGTTCGCAAATCAGCGTATTGTAATATTCGGTTTTCGGTATGTGAGGTAATGCAATTTATTACCAAGCTAGCTGCTGCTGTACGGAAATAGTACGTGACAATTTATAGATACTTTTATTTTTTCGCAATATTCTATAGTGTATAAATAAATATAAAGTTGCGTCGCGCTTATACGTCTCGAACGTATAAATTATACCGCGGTATAGCGTATACATAATGTATCAAACGTCTTTGAATATCTCATCATCAAAAACTATGCATAGGTGTCATTTTCGTTGACAAAAATAATGTATATAATGAAGTCAGGTTAACCTAACTTCCGATAGGAGCGTAGATAATAAACACAAGTTAACATTTTTGCGGTCCTGAACTGATAACAAGTTACACTATTTATCGTAATCCGATAATATCGCAATTTATACTTTATATTATTAGATGTGTTAATATTTCACTAATGCAGAAAATGGCAATGCGCTTAAAACTACCTAATTATTATATTTATTGCTAGTAAGCACATTTATTATTTTTTCATGAAATAAATGATCTTAATATGTTATCATTATATTTTTTTGAATCTTTACTGATTAAGTTGTTATGTCCTATTCAATATCAATGTATTTATTATTTATGTATACGAGACCATAGATAATAAATGAGAAATGGATGAGAGATAATTTGATAAGCGTTCTCACAGGGTTGTTAAATTTGTTTTCCATCTAATTTTTCGACTTAACGGTCCATTCAAAAAACTCAAACTCTCTATCTCTCATTTTATACGTTGTCTACCATTTATAAATATTTTTTGAAAACTATACATCAAATCAACGGATTACAAGTCGTCTCGAAGGAGGATCCTGTTTTATTTATTTTGTTGAATAATACATTTTTAATTTGCTGATCTACGTATGCCCAACCATCCAGGCCGTTTGCTTTACTTTTACCGTTAGTTTTATATTCTTATATCTTTAATTTAAGTAATAATTAAGGCGACAAACTGATAGAAGTCAACATGTTTTCCAATAATCATTCAAAACATCAATAGGTACGTAGATAACTGTTATCACGAAGACTATGGAAAAAATACGAAATGACGTATCTATTAAACGAAAATATTTGGATTTCCTTTGATATATTATACAGTGAGATTGTGCATACGTTCAGGGGATATTGATTGAATTTTTTATGACATAAATGTATGCAGTTTTAAGATTTTTAGTGCATAAAGTTTCTATAATCTGAAAAATCTAAAAAATATGTCTAATAGACACGATTTGAAAAACTATAACCCTTTGACCGTTTTTCTCTCCTCCACGAAATAGACACCAAACTTACACCATTCCTAACACTAATATCGCACGTATAGAAAATAAAACTTAAAAAGCTTAAAGTATTAAATATTTATTACTATTGGGTGAATTGAATATCAAATAACTACGTGCTTTTTACAGGAATTATTGGTAGTTTTATTTAATTAAAATCGTTTATGCATCGGATAATGTGAAAATGAGTACTTTGGCTATTGCCGATACCCGTTCTGAGAAATTTGTAATTTCTCAACCAGAATGCTGCTATATATATATGTATTATTTCGGGTCCGTGAACACAATTTTATCAAATTACCCGTTTGAACAATGCAGCTTCCTAGAAATCATCTGTTTTCTTATGTACACTTTAAGGTGCACTTTCGTTCGAGAAGACTTTTTTCTCCTTATTGTATCGATGTGTATATATATTTAATATACAGTGTGATTAGAATTTTGAAATTAAAAACTAGGTATGTGATTTCCATCGTTATTGTAATACGAAATTCTGATTATATAATTTATATACCTAAATGCGCTTCTCACTTGTTTGATGAATATGATACCACGGAGACCAAATTTCCAGAAAATTCCCATAAATTATATTATTGACTATCATCCATTATATGCGAATAACTGGTTAATAACAACCACCTATTAGAGGGGTTGGTTATTTCGATTTTCTATAAGCTAGTATAAACTTGGTTTATGTTGGTTTATATTCGTAGGTACCTACAGGTATATTCACCGTATTGTTATTGTTTTAGCAGAGAGGTCAGATCCCCGATATAATTTATTAATACAGTTGTAAATATATATATATATATATATATATACGATGAATTATTCTACCGAAAAAATCGATATTCATCGAATATAGTCGGTTGAAATTAATTTGTAAATTAATAAATTAAAACTCACAAAAACTATACGGATTTTGAAATATCGAAAATTGTAATTATTATTTCAAAATCAAGATAAAAATTTATATATAATATACACACGATATTTGGGTAAAAATTATTATACAAAATATATAATAGTTTTACAATTCTCCAAAAATTACGTACATAAAATGCTAATTCATTATACTTAATTGTTTCATTAATATTTTACGTTTTTAATTACGTTCTATATTATATTATACGATTTTATTAACTGTTTTTCCTTCGTAAAAACTATCATTGTTATTTACAAAAAAAATTTTAAATGAATAATATTGAATAAAAAAAATCTTCTACCATTAAAAATATAAATATTTACAATTGACTCATATGAAATGTGAAATAAGATACGATCTCTTCTAGTTAATAATAATAATAATATATTTTATATTTCTTTTGAAAGAGGAAGTTTATAAATAATATTATATTATATATAAAAGGTTTTTAATGGGGACCGGGAGATTTGTCGGTATAAAAAGCTATATTGTTTATCGAGGTTGAGTAGGATTTTAAAGCTCATTTGACATGACAATCGATTTCGTTATATATTGGTTTTATCGAAAACCTTTTGAATCCTGCGTGTTTAAATTACAAATCTGGGAAATAGACAGCTATAATGTAAACTCTTTAAACGTCAAAACTAATAAATAAATACTAGCTTAGAATATTGCCTGGAAATAACAATTACCAAATGATAGGTATAAGTATTTATATATACTAAGTAAGTCTAAAGATAATAAAATAATTATTCCAATGATTGAACAAATAATACGAATAATAATAATAAACGTCTTGGCCGACGAGATATACAACAACGTTTTAAATTATCTTTTATACAATTTAAAATAGAAGGATGTACAGTCTAATAATAATAATAATAACTTTCCTCCAACAAATCACCAGATAATCAACTTTTAGTGATTTACAATTTGTTTAGTTTTTTAATTTGGCCAAGTTCCACACAAATCATCAGAAGCAACGAAATCTGCTGTATTTACATTTAATGAATATAGTACAATAAATTGACGCGTTATGCTAATTAATTTTTAATTTACGATGAGTTACGTACGAATGAAAAGAAAATAACAATAATAAAGTGTTTCAGTCATTTTTGTAACTTCATAACTAAAACTTGTTATAACATAATTATAGCTGGTCCTGATTACATTAGAATCACATCTACACCGTTTATTTATAAGTTATCTATAAAATTGTGATTTTAATTTTAAGGGATTTATCTAACATTACCGTTATATATTTTAGGTTAGAAATGTATTCAAATTAACGTCACCGATACTTTCACAACCGTGAAAAAAATATTAAAAAATATTATACAAATTACAATATTAACAAAATAAATATTAAACAAATTTTGTAGCTTACACATAATTAATTATTAGTAGAAGATCAAGATTATAATTGTTTTTGTACTTAATCAATCATTGTTGATATTTTTAAACTATCCTTTATAGATATTTTTTCATAGCATTGTATTTTTCATTAGTACTTAATTATTGTATTTATTGTCACACAATAGTTGTTTGTAGTTTAATTAACTTTAAGGCTGGGAAAGTTATTTTAATTGATTTAATTGAGTTATTCTAGAAATGCTAAGTTAAATACAAATAAAAGTAACTTAATTTAATAAAGAAGTTAAAAAAAAAATTAATATATTGATTTTCAAAAATGAATATAATATTAAATATGTAATTTAATTTTAAGAAATATATATGTTTTATATTTTTTAATTACCTGTAACAAGGCTTTAAATAGAAACATAAAAATATATTATTTAACTTAACTTCAAAAAAAAATAACTCGTTATATGACTTTAACTTTTAAACTTATTAATGACCAGTTTTATTATTATTGATTACTTTATATTATAATTACCGATGTATAATATTATATATTATAATTCATATATTTATGATAAATGTGCGCTAAATTTAAAATAATATCGTATTATCTTATATTATACTATTGTTTTTTTATTTAATAATAAGTATTTTATAAACTCTGAACGAAGTGAAAATATATTGGTTTTACAAAGATTTTTTATAATTCTTTTTATTTTTTATTTTTATGCCAAAGGACAATTTTTCAGGTAGAAATAATGGTCCGATTACGATCACCAAGAATGGGATAAGCTTTCGGTAGAAGATTGCATCTACTTGGTACTTTATTTAATTAATTTTTCGAATTCCTCAAAAGTTTTTTCTCGGGATTAGAAAAACTACAAATAAATGGATAAAAACAACGAAATTCACGTAAACTGTGATTTTGCGGATTTGATTTTAAATATTTTATCATAACTAATGAAATTTTTAATGTAGGGATTTGAAAATTTTTTAAGTAGATAGTAAAATTTTGGAATGGAATATATGTATAATATATTGTATATCTGACTGGGTTTCGCTCTGAGTTGTATTTTCGAATGCCTTATCATTGTATTCAAATCTTAATTATAATAAACAACTAATTTCTCCGATGGCCGAAGGGACGAAGGTGGAATATCCGGAAATAATATCACCGTTTTATAAATATTAAAAAGAAAAAAATGCAAATTCTAATTAAAAATGAAGTTTGCACGTAAAGATTTTTACAACTAGAAACAAATCTATACATTCTCGAATAAATAAATTACATGACCTTAATCAACCGTCCGAAAATCAATTGCTTATGATTATATATAAGTATATAACTAATTAAAAAAGGACGATTAACACACGAACTATGTGAGAGAATATCGAACAGACTACAATTTTTTAATTATACCCAATAGAGATACATTTAAAGTATTTTAAATGCGTAAAGACTTCCACGAAGTAAACGACTCCCATGATCCATGATAATTGAACATATTATAATATAAAAATATATTTATAGATTAAATACCTACTCTATGGTCTAAAACCTATTATTTTATTAAATATTTTGTGATTTTCGTTTTAAATGTTTTCAACATTTTAATGCGTGATCTCGTATTGTTCGACGTTTTTAAAAATTTTTTTATTGTTTAATACAATCGTTTGATTTAAAACTTTAAATGTTCAAAATAGGCATATTGCTTAATAATAATTATTTCATAGTTTAAACAGTACGTTGGAATAAAATTCGCGTTTATTTGAGCTCAGTCACGCCAAAGAAAGTATTGGTTTTACATTTTACATAGGTAGTTAGTCTTTTTGTTTGTTTGTACATTTGTTTTTTATTTGTTTACCAACCTACTTATACGAATATTGTTTGACAGCATTGTATTCTTTAAAAATTTAAAAAACAATACGACAAATACATTTCAAACGTATCTGAGTAGTATTTTAAATAGGTTTTATAACGCGTCATTTATTATGGTGTAAAAATAGACCACGCAATTCTAAATTTTGGCACCGAAATTTTACGGGACTTCCACGTACTCGCATATATTATTAGTAGTGTCCGCTTCCGCTCGTAGTTAATCAATAAAAATAAATAAGATTATTTCATCGCTCACAGATTAGATTGTAAAACGATTGATCAAATTTCTTTTAAAAAATCACAAATCATTTGACTATTTTATTAAATTACTAATATTTGAATTATAACAACATAGGTACCTATTGTATATCCTAGTAATAATGATTAAATAGTTATCAGTTTATCATACACCATAATTGTTTGATATTTCTTTAAAAAACTGCAACTGAATTATAGAACGGAACATTTTTCCATATGATATACTGTGTAGAATAATGTCATCGTATAGTTATGGTATATATTATGTGATTTTTATCAAATAGAAATAATACTTATGAGTACCTATGTGGAAAATAAAATAAATATTTGCTTTTGTACAGAGAAAAAAAATAGAATAGACAGTATAAACCTATATAATAATATATTATATGGACTGAGAAATCGATAAGACGGTGGACGGTACTCGGGGTGTCTCACGCCGCGCACTGAGTCCGGGTCAATAATTCTACACCAATTTCTCATTTCTTATCTTATATACTTTTGAAAATAATTCATGAATCTGTATTATGGAAAGAAAAAAAAGGAGTAATATTATGATTTGATTTTAAAACATTTTTTTTTTTTTTTGGTCTACTCGGATTCAAGATAACTTGTTGAAAAAGGTAAAAATTCGTATCAATGATATTTTTAAAAAATACAGACGGCTACTTTGTAGATTCGATTTTTCTAATGTTTAAATTATTTTAAAAGATTTATTTAGAAAAAGAAAAAAAAAGCTTACTCTGTTGTTGAAGTAAAATAAAAAATAAGTCGCTTCGAAATATAAAATGAGTACAGAATTCGTGTGCGTATTATACTATATTTATGGGAGTGTGTTTGAAAATACATCCATCTGTGATGATTATTTAAAAATGCGAATAAATCGAAACCATCACCGACGAACGTAAATATAAGCCATAAGATTATATTATTATAATAAAAATAGGTTAGGTACGAGTATATTTCAATATTGTATATTAAATTTAGTATTTACGTCGGAAGATGTATTTCACATATAAGCTGTTCGAAATCTAATAACAGAGTGATTCACCGCTTTTTAAACATAAATCAATAATATACATGAACTTTTTTCTTAAAAATGTAAAGTATACATAATAATACCTGTATTCCCATTCAATAGCCAATGTTTAGATTTTATGATTGGGTCATACCTATTAGGTTGTGTTACCAATGAGCTATTTAAAGTCAAAGACTATAATGTGATCTTTAGAATACAAATTAGAGTCTATTTATTGGAATTTTGATTTTATACATTGAAAAAGACAGAAAGACAGGAATAAGCAAATTCAGTTAAATAGACTATATTTGTTTTAAAAAAATGTTATCGCAAAAAGGTGATAGTGTAATTCTGTAAGTGGCCAAAAATAATGTAAGTATTGGAATTTCAAGTATATTTTAAGTTTAGCATACAAAAATTACATAACTATGCATAATTTATGTTAAAAGTTGGGATGAGCAAGTTTGATGATAATTACTCTGTCTAAAATATAAACTCTGCGGAATAAAAATTATCAGAAAAACTGGAGAGAATATTATCATAAATAAAACATTGTATAATTTTTAGCAACCTATATTATAACAAGATGATTCACAGAGGCACACAGAATTTGTCTTACCTTAATAATTATGTATAAATAAAAAAAAAATTGTAAATAAGTATATTTATACCCAAATTTACCAATAGGTACTTTACCTACTACTCCAGTAGGTACCTACCTACAATATATTTTATTATTTAGCGCTACGAGAAGTTTTTATTTTATTTATTCGGCTAATTTTTCTCAAATATTTTGATGTGCCGAAATCAAAATTCAATATTTTTACATATGATATCATTTGTTTTAGTGTTTTATTCAGCATTTAATTATCAACAGAATATTTACCTGCAATTTGTTCGTAATAAATTTATAATTTCCAAATTAAAAGGTCATAAAACAATATTTTAATTATCATTTATTATATATTATTGTACATTATTACTTTAGATAAATTTAAATACGTATATTTTGATAAATCAAAAAATTGCTGAATTCGTATAGAAAATTATAAAATAATTTTCCATTTGATATGAAATAGTGTGTATCATCAGTCATGGCCATATTAAATTATTGTGACTGTAACAGGATTAAGTGACATAAATAATGTAAGGGTGTTAAAAAAATAAAGGTAAACTCGAATTATCCTGAAGAAAAAGTATACTCAATAAAGAGTAAAATACGGAGTGAACAAGTTTGATGAATCACCATTAGTAGTGTTATTAGTATTCACCGCGTATAAATTATATACAATATTATACGATAATATATTATGCAGTCGAAATATAAACAACACAATATCATCAATTATAAATTTATACGATAATTTATTTAAATAAAACACTATAATGTTATTTACTGAGAATTTTGCGCGCGGTAGTGTATATTATATATATTATGATTTGGAGTGTGAGTATCATTATTCCCGATCAGAAATCCGACATTATATGTTCAGTAGGTAACGTATTTTTTTTATATTTATTTCTCAATGAAGTGGCTGATTGACTAACACAGTCTAAAATTGTATTATATACTATACGCGTCATTCTGTTTCTAACGGCCACGTTTTAATAATAGATAGCTTTTTCAACATAAAAGAAAAAAAACGTTCCCGGTAAATCTGATTTTTTCAAAAATAAATAATCCCAATTAAATTGCATTTAAATAATTTGGTTAAAAGACCACGTTATTAAACAGCCGGGTCCCATATTTAAACATTATACCTCCGATTTTCCAACAGCCACTGCAGGTCACCACACTGATGTTATGATGATATAAGATCAGAATCTTTCTTCAATTTGTAAATCGCTTAGAATATTTCATAAGAATAAAAATACTTGACAATAATGATTAATAAATAGGTTTTAGCTAATAAATAAATAATAATACTTAAATAAAAGAATAATTAAAATATATTAATATTAGACAACATTTTAATGTGGCGTAAAAATAACATTATTTGGACATTTTAGAATAATAAATGATTTTTAATTTAAAATTATATTTAATATAGGTATATAAATACGTGATATATATCAAATTGAATAGAATGAACTAAGAAAACCAGTATTTTTAATAATACGACCACTTTATGTTTTTGTAGATTTAGTCTGTAAAAATGAAAACGAAAACACTTTTTTTAGCAGGAGAATAGATTATACGAGTTTTTAGGGAATTAACTGTATGATTTCCAAAAATGCTTTTATATATGTAAAAATAAATTTATTGAATATAATGATAAAAACTAATAATAAAGATTAATATGTGTATTTAAACTCGAAATATGAATTTATAAACCGATAAAATAGCCATTTTTAAACTCGATTTTTCTACGGATTATACAATAATTAAAAATTTTAAACTTCCATTAGGTATTATATATATATATATATAAATTATAAGATTGTTTGATGCGTATACGCATTGGAATTTGCTTTTCCTGTGTTTAACACACGTCAACATAGTTGTTTTTATTTTGAATTTAATACTTAAAGAATAAAGTATAAGTATAATGTATATATTATAATCCGTAAAAAGAACAAATTGTGAAACCATGTTTATATTTTGTAATTAAAATATTTTGTTCGTCTCAATCGCGCTCCAACACATTAAAATTATTTGTTATAAAGTATAATATTATGCTTAGTCATCTAGTTTACAAATTGGTGAATTATCAATATTTTTTAACATTTGTGACCCTCACTGAAATAAAAATCAATAAACTATAATATTTTTTAAACGATTCAAATAACAAACCCTTTCAGTAAGTATAATATATTATTTAGTATTTCGATGAAATGATAACTTTTGTTTTCCTCCTGATGGTCAAATACATGTTTTTACACGACATAGTTATGTTAAGTTTACTGTTTACGATTGAACACTTACATATTCGCTTATTTCAACTTTAATTTATTATCCGTTTTTCATATTTTTAATATTATTGTTTCATAAGCGATATATTTGTTTATTGTAATATTTCACGATATTAAGTTGATGTGCATTTTGTAAAAAAAAAAGTTTTAAGTTCATTATATGCAAACACACACGAGACACGACACATAATTAACAATATATACATTGATACTCGTTATTTACTTTTAAGTTCTTTTTTGTATGAAGTTTGAGTCTTTGTCGATAAATTTCCTAATAACCATAAAGTTTAATCGATAATAAGAGAATAATAAATCTAACGGTTAAATGTATAGGTACTATTCACTATTTCAAACTGATCGATATAGTTTGTATTTAACAAATAGTATAATATGGTATATTGGTATTCGACTTTACCATTATTTTTATATAGGACCATAAGGTAATAATTTTAATTATAAAATACATATACTAGGTAACGTATGCTAAAGAATCTGTTGTATACTACAGTCAAAGCTGCTGTAGTCGAGCATGAATGTCGTTAGAAATTCAAATTAAAAAAAAATTAAAATATCTAATAAAAATATATTTAATGTAAAAAAATAAATACAAATTAATGATTATTAGTGATTTGAATGTAACCAGCTTGTGTTGTTGGAGCTCAGTATATTTACAATATCTTTTATCATATACATATATTATATTTTCACACCCTTACAAAGGAGACACCCCTGTCTCCGTTGAATTATCAATCAACATGTACACGAAATCAGCACGACATCTCGTGGAATAGGACACGCTTTTTTATCTTAGTTATTTTTAGTCAATCAATTGTTATTTAAAAAAAAAAAAAAAACCCCACTTACCAAACGTGACGAGTTTTATTGAATGATCGATAACGTTCGTCTGGTTAGCGAGCTGACAAGTGTACATTCCGTGATCGGACGACGTCAGGCTTCTGGTGTAAATTGTTTGATTGGCGCTTTCGGGATTTAAGATGAAACTAGAAACGTCTCCTGGCCACGGATAAGGACGATTATCCTTGAACCTGCGAGAGGGGAAGAAAAAAACGACAAATTAATAATAGCTTTTAAATTCGTCTATACACGGTTTTTTTTTTTTTTCAGACAAATCTCTGGCACTCTTTTCTTTTCGTCCACATCTTTTACCGATTGTGTATATGGATTTGTTTTTTTTTTCTCTCTGTTCGTATCGATTCCGGTTATATTATTATACACTACGATCGTCACAAATTACACCTGTTATACCGACTGTTCTCGGAATTATCTACCGAACGTGTTATTATAAGTATATCTATTGCGTTAGTCCCGAGAATCGAGACAACAATTATTATTATTATATTATATATTATGTTCGAACAACGCGTAAACGTTGAATAAAATAGAAACAAAACAAAACAAAAAAAAAAAAAAACTGTATATAATATATATATTTTATATTGTTCGTTTCAACAACGATAATAACGCGTATCTATAAATGTATCTGTGAAAAACACGATATTTTAAACCCTATTGAGTTTTCAATGTTCGTTTCAAACTTAAAATCCAAACGCGGAAGAATAGAGTTATTAATATTTTAAAGCACATAATATAAGTACCGAATATTATATTTATCTCTTTGTCGAAGTGTTTCTTTTCAATTCTATAACGGTGATGACGATAATAATAATAACGACGACACATCACCGAGTCACGTTATATGAAACGATCGCTTTTATAATATAATTTTATGTTACACGTGATACCTATTATTATTTTGTTTCGTATAAAAGCCAAAAGGGTTACACTACGCATATATTTATTACTTTAAAAAGAGCATTATTTTGTTGTTGTTTTTTTTTCCCCCCGTTCGGTTAAATCGGACTAAAATCATAAATATTAATTTCAAATCGACAACGATTAAAAGGACCCGAACCGCGAATCGGTCGTTAGATCGACAGCGATTGAGACGTATTGTACTTTATAGTATAAGATATTATAGTCCGAGATTTATAGAGCGATCATCGCGGCCCCGGTCCGGTATCACTCGAACCAGTTTCGCCCCGAGAGGTTCGCGGAAATCGCCGATGAACACAAGTAAAATAATAACAGCACGAGATTTCGAATATGTATAATTTAAATAATTATAGTTATAATCATATGGATTCATTGGATACATTATATGGACTCTATTAAGTGTATGTAAATACTGAGATGGAAACCAACGATCCTGGTCAAATTATCGTGTTTAAAAAATCGAATTTCCTTTTCTATTTTATTTATGCGCCTACAGTCATAGTCGTAGCCTATAGTTTATATGATACGGTTTTTATTGTATTGTATTCGATTTTATTGTATAAATACCGTATAATGTCTATTCAGTTCACGACAATACTACAATAAATATTTCTGTGTGTATGGTACAGTCACAATGACTTGGTTCAAGTGAAGGCTTACTGCGTAATTGTATAGGTTTATGTGATGACGTCATAATTATTGACAATTTACTAACCTAAATCGTTTGGATGGATTCTTATTCGTCGAAAAACTTTTTTAATCGTTTAAAAAATTTCCAACGTTTTGCATATAACATTGTATACCTACGTATTTTATATTTTAATTTAAATTTGAAAATCGATTTAATTTGATATTTTATTGTTTTTTTTTTGTAAGTTTTAATTTGTATAATATACATTTTAATGATATATGTTATAATATTAAAAACAATAATAATTTAACTATTAAAATGTATATTATAAGTAAGTATATTATGTGTACGAGGTAAGGTCGCCGTTCAAAATTTCATATTCAAAAAATTGTTTCCTGTATATAATTTTTTATTAACATTAATAAAATAATAAGTATATTATGGATATTAGGTATCTAAAAAAGAAACTAATATAATTTTCCAAACGTGAACTTGAATTTTTTTATGTTATATTTTAAAAAAATAATTAATTTAGTTTTATTAAAAAATAAAATGCGAGAGAAGCGTAGGACTATAAAAAAAAAATCCTTTTTAGGCGTGTGAATAGGATGTGTGGTTACTCAGTGGTGCGAAAGAAGAACAATAAAAAAGTGACGTTTGTCTTTTTACAATATACCGCTAGAATATTATAAATATTATACGCTCTAAAAAAATTGAAATATTATATTATACGTTCTATATATATATATATATATATATATGATATGTCCTTCACATTTCGTAGAAACTGCAAAAAACAACGAATTGTTTTCCTGCGTTCACCCGAAGATACTTGGAAATGGAAAAATATTGGGAAAACACGATTTTTCAATATTGTAAATCTTTATATACCTACGTATTATATATTATTATGCATAACATTATACAACGTGGTAAAATTATAACAATACAATTACCTTGTACACGTTTTTGTTGAAAAATATTTTTAATTAAAAATTTTATGTAATTTAAGTGGTTTTTTTTTTTATCGAAATGTAATAATTATACAGTAATATTTAAATATCGGCTGTATTCTGTTTATTCAATTTGATAAAATCGTAATTAACAATTTAAATGTCAAATATTGGAAAATATACGAGACACGATTTGAACTACATTCAATTTGATTCATACTATGTACATCTGCAAGAGTGGCTATACAGTCGATCTTCCATTGTTCAAATTTATTTATAAATATTTAAGTACTAAATTATAAATAGTCATAATTTTAAAAAAATCGCCAGTTTCTGTCGATCACATAATTTAGTTTAAATTTGTAATTAATTGTATATATTTAAATACATATTATACTGTTACGTACCCAATATTATTTCCCCTGCATAAACAGTGTTGAATTCAGATATACTTCAGGGAGGCTATTGTTCCCTGTGAAATATGTACAAGATATAAATAATATTGCGGTGTAGTTATTTATACGACAACTGATTATTTTATATTGTTATAAAATACTACCCCTGAAAAAAATGTCCGAATTTAACACTGGTTATAAATGGTTCGGAAAATAATGATACGATATCATTGGAAAATCGGAACCGATAACTGTTATCACAAGATAAACTGATAAATGATAATAGAAATACCAATTTTCCAATTATTGCGATGAGTAATCTTATGTTTTTCACATTTGCCTACATCTTATCGTCCTCAATCGCCAGAAATCAGATTATATATTTATATATGCGATAGAAATAACACTCAGCGTGGAAAAAAATCTTCATATTTATACTACTAACAATGAGTAACATTATTATTGCGTAACAATATAATTTTGTAAAATTTTAAAACGAGGTCGCGGTTAAAATAATATTTGTATGATAATATGTGTGATATGATTTTGTGTTGTGGAATTATTAACACGTTTCCGATTGAAGTTCATGTACTCAGATATAATGACGAAAATAAGAAAAGTTTTAGAGAGGAAATGAAAAAAACATAACAAAACGTGTAAACAAATTTCATAAATTAAAATATAAATATATAATATATGTATGTTTTATACGAATGTGTCTAGCTCGTGATTTCGCGCGAATACTGAAAATAATAATGATTTAAACTATTTTAAAGTTCATTGCCTCTCTGCAGTTTCAGGAAATGTGACGTACAGGTGTTTCCAATAACCGCCCGAACTTCATTTCCGTTCATTACTGAAACTTGTTATCGCGTCGAATTAAATTTTACTTCACCTCAAAGTTAAAATCGATTTTGGCTCGAGATATCTGACGTTATACCTACCCACAAATAATTTATGTATATTATGTAAATATTTAATATTATATAATATAATATTTGAAATGCGCACAAACAACAAAGGCAGATATGTCGTCCTAATAACAGACTACATCATCTTTGTATTATTATTTTTTTGTTATTGAACGATAAGAAACCGAGACGGTTTTCGTTTTCCTATAATCGACGCAGATATTCTGCATCTTTATATATTTAATAAATACCGGTTACACGCGATAACCACAATTTTTCGCCATTCCGACCACAGAGTTTTACATAAATATAACTATTACAATACATCCACTGCACTTACTTTATTTTCGTTACGACATTGATGGCGTACGCATTAAAATAATAAAAAGATTGCTATTAGATTCTGAGCGAAGCTAATTGAAAATAGTAAGTTGCAACTCTATTTTATAAGCTTCTAAAATTTGAATAGTTTTAGTAGAAATGAATATTATGATATTTGTTTTTTTTTTTTTTTGATGTACCTATGAAAACATTTTTTCGGATAGAAATAATGGTCTGATTACTACAAATCGGGTATGCTTTCGGTAGCAAATTGCGTTTAGTTGGTACTTTATTCAGCCCATTTTTCAAATTTCTCAAAAGTTTTTCCTCGGGAGAAGAAAAACTACCAAAAACGGCGGAAAATCGGCAAAATTAAGATTTCTGTTATTTAAAATGTTTAATTACGAATGTTCAAATACAATAATAACATAAGTCAAACAAATTTAATAATAAAAAATAAAAAAAACTACCACACTCTCCCTTAAATATATTCGAAGTATATGTGATCCCTAAATGTTCTATTTAATTCAAATAATGTTTCGGCCATCCTTGTCAACAAATATTTCTAATCGATATGACATTTTAACATTATCCGGCTAGACTTTATACTATACCATACGTATATGGTAATCATATTATACGTAACGTTTTCACTTTCGTTTGTTCATCATTCTACTTTTTTACAAAATAAAGTAAAAAATATATCTTTGAATCAACAATCACGTATGGAAAAGAATGGAAAACTTCATAATATACAACGATATTGGTAACCACGGTAACTAAGGTCTGACCACTGACCGTACTAACTTATACATAATATACGACCCTTCTCAATTCTATGAGGCAGACTATTAAAGTAACATCGTAATGATGAACTATGGAGAACATATTTTCGCCAATTTTAATCAAGGGACAATTAAAGGGAATATTTCTCTGAGTTGAAAAACAAATTATCATTGTGTATCTAATTATTTTTATTATGTTAATCGTTATCCGCTCTGTGACATCAATATTATTAACGTGTGGTTAATGCGATATAATCTACAAATTGACTATTTTCTATAATATCGTTGCATATATAACATATGTCTTTTATATTTATATTCGCACATTCGCAATCGAAATATCGCCAATAAATTATCGATATTATCATTAATCATCCGTGAAAATACCAAATCATTAATCATTATCGCCTAGTTTGGAGTATACAGAACAAGTTTTTAACGTTTTCTTACTCGGTCAACTTAAAAACTTATGTTTGGTAAACGTTAAACATCAAATCGTATAATAAATATATATTTATAAATTTAAAATCGTAATTAATGGTTAACCGTTAATATTTAATCGTATTTAATAGTTACGCGACGCAATATTGTTTATTTAAAAAAAAAAAGTCTACTTTTATCAGCAAATTGTTATCTATGTATTGGCGTGGGTTTGATACGCTTTGCGCATTTCTCTTTCGAGTTGCGGTAAACACGGTTTCTTATTATATTACATTATCTCCTCTAAGTCTGTAGCTGCAATCAAATCATGTTATTGAGCCACAAAGGTAATATCATAGTAAACAGTATGCACTAACGGGTCACTCAACTATTGCATCTTTCGGTAATAGAAGAATGTTATAGAATAGACCTACTCGACTTTGATCAATTTAATAAGGTACATCTTTAGATACCTTTGTTAGTCTGTACAATGTAGTTAATCATGTTTCGCAGTTTTTTGGTAAGTACCTATTTAAAATGTTAAAAATAAAATTTATAACAATCAATAGTGTTACACGTATAAAAATTTATAATTTATAAAACTATTGAATTATAGTAATTTAGTGCACGGATGTTGTTGATTTTGAATATTTTCTTCTACCGTTTGTATTTATTGTTGAGCATTTTTCTAAAATAGATCATTATGTGAACACGAGTTAAATTTTAAAATGATTTAGTATAATTAAATCAATCGATACTCACAAGTCTAAAAGAAATACTAGCCATTCGAACACAGTTATTACAATAAGTTTCTGGTCGGTTCATTTTTAATGAAATCGTATGAAAAATATAAAAAAGTTTTGAAGATTCAAAATAAGTTTCTAGACGAATGTCTTTTATTGCGGTTGAACTTTGAAATAAATAAAATTGGGAATTGTGGTCATACAACACACCTTATGAAATGTTTAAAGTTACTTTAAATATTTAATACGTCTAAAAGACTTTAGGCTTCGACAACGGATTTATTTATTTTTTACCACATTGCACATAAGCACAATCAAATTATTTTTACTGAATAAAAGTATTTAATATAATTAAAATGACTGTAAAATACGTGTACGGGTTGTCAAAGATACGATCAGATTACTGATAAAAGGCACGCGTTGTCGTCATGTCAAAAAATTCGAAAATTACAAAATCGATATCAAAACACGTATAAATAATGTATTTCTGTTATTATAACTAGGGCCCGTATTTTAATGCACTAAAAATAATTGAAAAATGCTCTAAAAAAAAATAAAAATGCTTTTAAAAACTGTATTTTACCGGGAAAATTTCCTTAAAAATGACTTATAAATATTTATTCAATTATTATTTTATTGGTAATTTATAATACTTTAATTTTGTAAAAAAAAAAAATCGAAAAATTTGACTTGCGACTAGCAACAGTGATTTGGCTGATTGACTGGAGGCTGTATTATTCATACATTTAAGATTATGTTAAATTTTACGTTAAGCTATTTTACTTGTTGCTGAATTGGAAATTCTTTTTCAGCCGCAACTTTTATGTTACAAATTTTACAGCGGTAAAATAGTCCAATCTGTCGAAAATACGTCTGTTCTAAATTCATTTACGTAGCCATTTAAGCGAGAAGAAGTAGATTTTTTTTATTTTAAGTATTATACGAATGAACGTTTTATAATTGTAAGAAAAAAATATGCATTAATAACGAAAAATGCTAAAATATGTACTAAAAATGAAAAAATATCGAAATAAGCAAAAAATGTAAAATATAAATTTCACCTTTGAAGTCTATGTTACGTGAATCAAATTATAAATTTGGAAAACATTGTTTAAAATTAATAAAAAAAAGATGCATTTTGCATTGAAATCCGGGCCCTAGTTATAACATATACTCTTCAACGTAATTGGAGTCCTCTTTTTTATCAGAAATCCAAATTAAATAAGAGGATAATAATAATAATATATGAGACGGATTTATAAATTTAAAAAGCACGAAATAAACAATAAAAAGACAAGATTTTATCGTTATTCGTATAACATAAATCAATAAAAATTAAATAATAGAATCATATAAAAAATGAAAAAATATTTTACATTAATTATATTACTACGAAACGATTATATAAATTGGACCACCCTTAATACGATTATAATCATATTTAAAATTTTGTACTGTTCTTTTATTTTTTACTGTTAGATAGTTTTTCTATCGAATACAAAATGATCTAATGTTTAATTAATTGTAATTAGGTATTAAATACTAATAACAAAAATAACATATTAAAAAAAAATTCAAATAAATTCTTCGAAACACTATAGGTCTAAAAGCAAAAAACCATTGAAAACACGCGGTACCAATTGAAGAAATCCTTGTTATAAAATAATTCAAAGAAAATCATATAGATATTTAACATTAATGCAGCGTGGTTCTTTGAAGTTAATAATTTACATTTTCATCTATATTTAATGTTAATTTCGTCAAAAGCCTCCGCTAAATTATTAATTATATTATAATTCCATAATGCGAAACCCTATGCACGATATGAATTATATAACATTATATTAATATGAACGTGCAAAATATGAATAATACAAATTACAAATTTTAGCCTGAATTAAAGTTACATCGAGCCCCAAGTGTTTCACTCACTTTCATATATTCTTCACTTTAAATACAAGTTATTATTATTTATAAAATTTAAAAACGATACAAAATATAATATATTTTTTAAAAAAAAACCGTGTTAAATAAAATAGTTATAAGTTGTAACTAATATTGTAACATGTTTAAATAATCATATAAGTATACGTATATATTATTAAACAACTACAATTTGTGCCTGCATAATAATAATAGTACTTAATTAATGTAACGTAAAAAAGATAACAAACCAATAAAAATTTTAAAACAATACAAATTAAAACAAGATTAGTGATCACACAATTAGATTAGGTACTTTGATCGTTTATGAAACAAAATTTTTTCTAGCTTTGTGTTTAGCAAATTGTTGCAAACATCGATTAAAATCAATCATTATATAGTTTCAAGATAATCATTTTCTGAATGGCAGTATCGTTAGAGATTGAACATTTTATTGATATAAAAGTGATTTAATTTAATTTTTTATTATTTGTTTTGGATTAAACTATAATTATTTCGAAAAGGAATGATCCTCTTAATTGGGACTTGTACAATCTATGTTTGGAAATAAAAATATATTTTATTTACAGAACCAATTAATGGACTGACCACGATGCTTTCAATGTATACATTTAACTACCGAAGAGACCATTAAAAAATCCTTTGCATGCCACTGCCTCTGACAATACACTTATAATATACTTATGTTATATGCAAATATTATTTTGAATAGCGTTAGCCCGACGGATTTCTAATGTTGAAATAAAATCATTTTCCATTATGTCGTTAATTATGGTATAGGAAAAAAAACTGACAATTAACAGGACACGAGCCCACGTGGCTTTACAACTGTAAGTCACGAAGATCGTTCAACCCGATTTTTTTTTTTTTTACCGCGTTATTACTATTCAACAGACGAGTCGGCCTCTCTCGGGCTCGTCAATCAATGTCAGTCATTTGCAGCTCTGTTCGGAATTCACGCGCGGGGTTTTATTTTTCATTCTATTATTATTATCATTATTATTATTATTATCATCATTATCATCGTCATCATCATTTTATCATTATATTATTATATTTTGGACACGGGCTTTCGTGATAATAATACTTAATATACAGAGCGTTGCACCAAGTATGCTCACCCTATTTTTATCAATAGTTATTACATGAAAAAAAACCTTAGTTTCCATCATTTGAAGAAAAAGGTTGTGTCGTCAAAGGATTCGCAGTTTTAGTGGCATGGAAACAGTATTAGTATATACACTATACAGGTTATAAGTTCGAAAAATATTTACGGCTCACAGAATTCATCATTCTGTCATTGACAAAATTGTTCCGTTTTTTTATCGGTTCGGGTATTATAATTATACTAAATTTAATGCGCATTGATTATTTGTAGGTAATGTACCTTAATAGTTTGTAGGGATAAAATTATTTATTGCCACGAGGTACAATGCACTTCAAAAGACGTACAAATCTTTTGAGTATTGGAAATAATGATATAATAAACTATTAACTAATAAATAATATTTTAAATTAAGGGTAAAAAGAATAAAGGACTGTGTTATGTTTATTTGAATTATTATTATTATTATATTAATTAACATATATATATTTATTTTTTTCATAAGTTTTGCTTTATATTTTAATATTATATTTACAGGCTGATTATAAAATTGTATTACAAAAGTCCAATATGATATTTTCGGATCCATACCTGCAGGAACGTCTACCCCAGCTGTTTTTGTAACACGATTTTCTAATCACACTGTATAGTTGTCTGTAGATAGGTGTGTTCTTCGTGAAGAAAAAAAAATCGAAAAATGATTAATTAACTTAACCTTTACGTAGTTAATGAGTCCAGTATTTTTTAAATATTTTGTAACGTACCTAAACGTTAAAATCCTAAAAATCGTATAAACGCATGATTATTCTAAAATAATCATAATGATTATAAATTATTTAAATTTTCCACAGTAATAAAGGTAGATATCATTTTTATGAGAAGAATTGTTCACAAATTTGGCCATAGGTAATTAATTTTGTTAAACAAACACGTAAGTTGTATTTCTATTGTAAGAACGGGAAAAATAACAAATTTATAGGAAAATATCGACTTATCGACGAGTAATCGAGCCCGTACACAAACACTGTGACACAATTTGTGCGATATATCATAGTAACAATCGCACGTAGAGGATACAAAAAACGTATAAAAGAAAAAAATTTACTATAAAAAACTTCTTGTTTTCAAAAAAGTGCAAAACAAAGTTGAAAAAAACTCCCCGTAGTCCGTTTTCTGATTGAACACATAATAATAATAATAATAAATATAGATTAATTTACTTAACTTAAAAGTTACTGTTTCTCGGTAAATTCGTAATAATATCGCGTTTCTATCCCCCCGAGCTGAAAAAGCAAATTCACGTTTTTCGACTTTAAATATATTTCAGAAAATTTTATAAAGAATTGAAATACGTTGTAGCTAGCTCGGTTTCCTAGTATTTGCACAGTAGTAAATATATATATATACACACAGCGTGAGTGATTTGAAGAATAATATGGAAACTTTATAAAATATACAAAATATTCATCGTTTCCTCTTTTCTGGGATATTTTATATAAATATTACTGTTGCCGCTTTTTAATGAAGTCGGTTTACGGGCCAATGAAATAATAATAATAATAATAATTATGATTACGTCAGACATTTTAGAAACATCAGTCGCCCGATCTAGGTACACACGTATTGTGTATACTAGATAGGTATTCCGTTTTCTCGGAACGTAATATTTCGAAAATAATAATAATAATTGTAAAACTTTTTAATGATAAAATAGTATAAATAAATAAATTTGCATTTCAAAATTTTTGCACCAAATATTATAGAAGAAGCGGTTACACATACATTAACATAAATTATCGCGTTGGTTATCATTTAATTTACCTCCCTCGGTCACAGAGTTTAATATTAATCTCAATTCTCTTTATATTATTTCATCAGAATAAAATGTGCAATCTCGGAATAGTTAATGTTCCTTGTGGATAGTATAGATACTGTCTATATTATTATATAAATAATAATTATAATATGAAATTTAGTTAGTAAAACAAAGAAACTTATATGATAAAACATTGGCAGAGGACAAAAAAATACGAATTGAAAACGATTAAAATAGTATTATTATATAACTCATAATATATTACAAATATTTATTTAATGTGTTAACAGTTTTAAAATAAACTGATTTATGTTGTACAACTTATATGATACTGACAGTTTTTTTCATATGTAGGTAAAGTAAAAATAAAAATTATTATATTCATTCCAATATAGGTAATATATATATATATATATATATTAGCTCTTAGAGATTTAATATTTATATGTTTAACTTTACCTAGGATCGACATTGATTGAAAATCAAATAGAATATGGGAACATTTACTTTTTTTTTCTATAAATTTAAATTACTATACAACACAAAAATTTTGAAATAAAAAAAATCCTTATATATATATATATATATATTAATTACGAATATTACAAAATAAATACAATTAAATAGAATATATGTACGTATTATGCTAATAATTATATAAAAATACCTACCTACATAATATTCATTGTAATAATATATACCTAGGTATATAATTTAACTATATTTCATTCCATATTTCGACTGAAATGTATATAAAATAATATTATGATTTTTATTTAAATATCAAAGTTCCTCAATTTACAAAATATGCAACCAATCAACAATGATGAATGTACTATGTACTTTTATTGAATTTCGAGAGAAAGGAAAACAAAAATTTGATCGATATGCTGTATTAACAGCCATTCAGGGAAGTATACTGTATACTGAAAAAGTCAAATTACCTATTTACTCAAATAAAAAATAAAAAACCAAAAGAAAACGTTTTCGAGGAGTAAATAAATGTGTTCGTAGTATTGAAAATGTCGATATTGACATTCGATATATTACATTGAAATTTGACTGTTTAATATATTTTCCATGTTCGAATCGTTTCTGCGATGTGCACGAACCGCGCTTAAATCTATTTATAACAGAACAAAATAAAATATTTAATGAAATATATGTCAAAATCAAATAAAACTTATACGTTGCATTGACTGTTGTTTAAAACAATATAGATATTTACAATTACAATATAATAAGCACTATAGTGAAATTTGATTTTTTAATAATAAAATAAAATTATACAATATTAAACCTTTTAATCTATTTCATTACTTTATTGAAAATTAGTATGGATCACTTAAATAATTGTATGATTATATATTAAAAATAAAATTATATTTTTATAATAAAATATAAATATATACAAATGACAATTTCCACACAGAGTTCAAATGAGAGTTGATAAACGAGTATGTGATGATTATTCAACATAAATATTATTATTACTCCAAATATTTTTTTTTTTATAATTATATATTCTAGATAGAAATGGTACGATCATTTTATATTATTTTTATTTTAACATGAGTGTTATAAGAAATTTATGTTGCCAAAGGTTTTACTATTTTTTCTCAGAATTTTTCATAATACTCTTTTTTGAGTGGGCGAACACAGTGAACGAGTAAAGAATTTTGAAAGATTAAATTAAATTTAAATAAGACCCACGTCTTCTTTTCTTATATTTATCGTACGAATATCTCGTGATAACGTTAGACATGCCCGAGGAAATCAAACAATTACTTTGATGTGCTGTGCATTTTTAATATCCTACAGAAATGATATACAAATAAATATTTTTTTTTCATGTACACACAAAATAAATTTAAAAATAGCGTTCAGAAACTACTATACTAATGATATCAACTATATGATATAATTTTAGTATTTTACATTTACATTTTCTCTAAATCCGATTATTGTCATTATATTATAATTATTTTTATTATCGTATAAAGGACCAGCTTAAACAAGCGCAGGAAAGTTTATGGAATACTATGTAATTTTAAAAAGACTCTTCAGAACGAAATCCTTTTTTATTGATCACGAAAACGCTTTTAATAGTTTTAATTGTAATTGTTTTAAATAATATATATATACCTATTTGCGAACATCGTTATAAATACTTTTTATATCGAAAAGTCTTTTTTTTTTCTCATAATGGTACTAATAAATACTTTTTAAAAGCACTTATTCTTTATACAACTGCAGTAACTGCACAAGACAGAATTTTATATTTTTTCATGTTAACCGGTATAGGTATGGTATATGTTCATCGATGCGTCGACCACAATACCTGGAACTACCTTATGCACATCATGTGGTATTATTAATTCCTCGAGAGTTGGTCCGCTAATTATTGTCGTAGAGTTATTATTATTGTGACGAGTGGGAGGAGGAAGATGCGGAGGGGTCGAGATGGCAAATAGTTAACGATTACTGCCGCGGTGGCCGGAGAAATACTGAACATATAATATGTATTATATATATATATATATTATTATCTATATAATGTGATCGTATTTGTAATGTCATTTTTATTTGTATAAAAATATATAATAATAGACAAATGATAACCGAGCGATAACGCGCCGCGTAGTGCTCGCCATAAGCGCACCCGATTATGGGCATGCGAATATGCACGTTTTTATCACACTATATATTGAGGTCTGAATTTTCGTGGGTCACGTGTATAGTTTATAAAATTTGTTGAATGTTTTTACGGCTTTTGTTGATTATTAAAAAATAACTATAAAATCAAATAACCTATACCCACTGATGAAAGAAAATCACACGGGATAAAGTTAATAGATAGCTGCGACTACTTAATCGTATTTTAGAATATCAATAATTCAAAACCGACTGCCGTTTTCTACGGTATTATATTTACATAAATTTACTTAATTTAAATGACATAATATATCCTTAAAAGCAAGAGCATACCTAAAATCATACTCGTCAGCAAACTTCATCATATTTATTGTTTTTCACGTTATAAATTTAAATAGTTGAACAATTATATTACATAGGTGATCGCGGAAACGTCAAACGAGAGAAGAATATTTATAACAGAATATTTTATGTACAGAAAAAATAAATAATTTAACAATAAATGGGTTGTACGAGTCTCTCCGGTATACACGCTTAGATCTATATAGAACCATACTAATGAATTTATTATGTTATACAGACGATATATTATGTGTTTGTGACAGATATTTGTCATCAACTTTGTAATTAAGTGCAGTTTACAACTTTACGAATGTATAACATATTAATATGAGAAAAGTTAATGGATTATAAAACTTCAACGGTTCGACCTCAACCTCATAAATGTATTTATTTTTTATATTTATTCATTGTGTTTAATATGATTTTTGTAAATTACTTCTATACAGATATAAATATAAATTCCGTATAAGTATATAAACATTAGTCTTCCGTTCTTTCTTTTTTAGCCTAATATAGATAATCCATTTTTATATAATATTTTAAGAAAAATACAATTTTTATTTAAATGAACCAATCGACATGTGGATATTTTTAGAACCTAAAATATTATATATATTTATATAATACGTATCACTCTAAATCCTAATTAATATATCTAATTTATATTTACTCTGATTAATTTATATTTTATATTTTTATTTATGGATCCATAACTATAATATTGTGCAACTACTTGAAAATATAACTAATGGAATTTGAATATTTAAATTTTTAAAATATTTTACACAATTTCATCAAGTAAATGGCTTTTATATATATTTAACAAACACGGATTTCATGGAAGAATATAATAATAATATATAGACATAGTTATCATATCTATTTATATAATATATATGTATACTACATATTAAAAAAAAAAAATGATATTTACTCGGCTGGAGGAGACGCTAAAAACACGATACGACGACAACCGACCGACTTGTTTTCAGATTGTTATTTCTGTTATTTCTTTTTTTTTCTTTACTTATTTATTTCTTCTACCCGTATCGGTTTTGATGGTCGGAATGGAACGAACGATTGATGTCGGACAAAAGTTTTTTTTTCTGTACATTTTACCCGTTCTGACAGACGTTAGGTTAAATGGAACACATCGAACACCGCGGGTTGAATGGCGGTGTTGCATTGTCGGTCGTTATGAAATATTCGTATAATACGATATAATTTATATACCTAATACAGAAATCGTTTCTATTTTGTCTCGTATTTTAATATATATTTTTTTTTTCTATTAAAGAATAATGACATATTATAGGACCGTGTTGGGTGGTATCCGAATCGCAGTCCAAACTTGGGCAATATTTCAATATCAGGTGACCGGTTTGCCTACATTTTGACCAGGAGTCACGCGAGATGACACATACTAAAAAAAAGTAAATGTGTTCGAAAATAATATGTGAGTCATAACAAAGTCGGCGAAAAAAAAATTACTTTCCGTTGTCGTAATCACTTGAAATAGAAAACATAAATATCGACGGTTTTAGTTTTATCGTGTTTGGTTTTATAATACACGAAACTACGAACATATTTTAATTTTTAGTATATTATTATAAATTATAGCAAATCCAATTACATTCAATTAAATTAGTTGTTAAAAAAAAAAAATTATTTGAACTACATACCACAATATTATATTACCATATATTGTATAAAAATAAACTATATTTTGTAGACATTATCAATTAATCAGCGATCGTATATTATACATGTTAACTAAAGGAGCCTTAAATAGTTTGTAAAACAAATAAAATAATATTTTCACTAAATTTGTGAATTTGTAATATCAACATTTAAATATACTATGAAGGCATTGGACACTTTTTTTGGAGAACATAATATTAACTATCTCAATACTTATTTTGCTTTATTTAAAAATTAACCGATATTTACAAGGCAGAAGTAAATAAAAAATTTTCAACTTTATTTAAGATTATATAATAACTAAAATAATACTAACAAAATAGTTGAGGCATTTAAAAATTATATTCAATTTGTAAATACTTGTATAATTAAACGTTACGACAGTTATATTTTCTTACATAACCAAATATAAACTTATCTAACCTTATTCTCATAACAAAAAATTTTTTTCTTAGACTACCAGATAAGTGTGAACTGAATTTCATAATTTTCAATACTTTTGAGTAGTTCTTCCAAACACTTATTCGATAAAAACATTAAGTTATGAAAATAAATATAATTGAACATCAAAAAAACACGTCTGTGAAAAATCAAAATATATTAAACTCTTCATTCATAAACTCATAATAGATTTTAAAATGCAATAAATAATAATTTAAATTATTATTTATTGTTTTAAAAGTAATTATATTAAATAGTTATTTTAGTAGGTATTAGTAAAAAACAAACAAAAAACATATAATATATATAAATAATTTATTCGTTTTAAGTAAGTTACATGAGTTTTAAGTTACAAGAGTAACCTATAATCCCAAAAATAAATATAAAATATAAACCCTTTTATAGATCAATATTATTTCATAAATTAAAATGAGAAAAGTAACAAAAACAAATGTAACCATTTAAATGATAAACCACTAATTTCTCAGAGGACCAAAGGGACGAAGGAAAAATGTCCAAAATCGACCATCCCGCTTTTTTTTAAATTTAACTTAATAGGATAAAATTCTATAAACTCTATAAAGATCAACAAGTGAAATGCGAATAAAATATATGTATATGATTAATATTAAAGCATAAAGCAAAGTAACATAATTTATGTTTGAAGTAAGGTAAATACAGACAGAAAAACACACAAAATAGGCTTTTATGTGTATTATATTTTGTTAACTAAAATAATTATAATATAGAGAACGAATTCAAATAATCCAAATCGATGGGAAATATTAGAATCATAAAACAGATATTTTTGTTTTTGAACGGAGAACTAGATTAATTAAAATAAATCATTATAATATCAATTTTAGGTTTGAGAAAACGATTTATTAATTAAAATTGGATACATTTTAATTTAATGTTTAATGTAATTATTTTGTTCGCCTTAGCAATACCACTCCCCTTCTGTATAAGCATGATATTGATCATCCTGCAGGTCCACGAATTCCTCATGAAAATCTTTCCAATATTTTCTTCTCACTGGTCTTATAAAATAATATAATTCGTTATATTTTACCCATACTGTTCTGGATCAGTAGTGAATAATAAATTTAGAATTAAAGCGCTCGCGATTATAAATTGCGACTGACTGGCCTAAACATTTTAGTACGTTATAATACATAATAAAAGAACAATATTTTATCTAACTATCTAAGACTACATTATTTTCTCAATATAATAATAGTATATGATAAAATATATATATATATATATGATGAAAAAATGTAATATTGAGCTCAAATAATTAAATAATAATATTTATTTATAAAAATAAATCCTCCCGTTTATAAGTGTTACTATTGGATTGATCCTTTAATCTTACCAAAATACCAAATATAATGCTTTTTTACACTTCTCATACGCGTATCGTTAATAGTTATTTACTGATTGTATACACTCAAATATAAAAATAAATATATAGTTCTTTTAAATTGTATTTCTCGTTTTATTCGCACCTAACAATAATTTATCATTATAAGTTAGATTATAGTAAAATTAGATAATAAAATATATTTCAAATGAAAAGTAACAATCGCATAGAAATTATAATATGTTTAAATTATATTAATTATATCAATTAATATTATATTATTTTAACTTAAAAAATCAATAATATAAGATTGGTATGTATGACGTATACTTATATTACTATTATAGTATGAGTAAATAACTAAGTAAATTGATAATCAAATTTGAATTTGAATAACTATTAAGATTACAAAATTGTTTGTCGATACCTATATATAAACTGTAACTAAGTAAAATATATTAATTTTTTTCATAAATTATTATTCCAAATAAATTTATTGGTTCACAAATGTCACGAAGATCGTAAAATTTTATTTTTGTTATTGTAAATTAGTATCATTTTTTATTTTAATTTGTATTTAAACATTTTTTACGTATTAACTATTTAAGTTAATAGTTACGTTTGTTCGACGTCTGACCCTATTAAGTCATGTGACCATAAAATATCAAGTCAAAGAATTGTATAAATGTGTGTGAACATACGAGTATAAAGTATAAATGCTGTCTCGGTAACATTTTGGTGTGACTTTTTAAGTTATTTATTATGTACCACACACCTACAAACATCTTAAAAAACGATTTTTGTACACTTGACGTTAAAAAAGATTTACGATTGATTTACATTGTTATTGTGTAGGTATATACTCTATACTTGTGCAAGATATAAAGTATAAAATATTTATGTTTATTAACATAATAATAATATATTTGAGTATGAAGATACACAATGTATTGCGAATTTAACATTGGTTTTAATGGAAATTTCAAATAAAATGTTGTTTTTATAAGTTCATATTATACATTTTAATAAAGTTTAAAAGTTTAAGCGTTTATCGACTGCAAAATAAAATTTCTCCGTCGCGTGAATTGCTGACTAAAATTAGGTAAAAACTTATTAATCAACTACAATCTATGTAAAAAACATTCTCTATAATAAATTAATTTAAAATTTTTTTTTTTCTTTGTACAAATGTATTATTAATAAATTGTTACCAATATTAATTATACCTAGCTATTATGACCGTCATACGTGTATATAATATATTTTTATCGCTTAAAATTTAAAATCTGTAACAATTCATGATAATATTTCGAGATTAATTTCATGGAAATCGATTTTGATCGGGTTCTGTAATTAGAAGTAGCTCAAAATTTTGTTTAATAAATAAAACGAATTCTACGAAAACTTGACCCTCGAGGATACAGAATCCTGTGATGATCAAATGCGTGATGCGTTGTTCGTTTCTCTACGTTTGTACACGTATTTCAGTAGCGGTAGTAGCGGTGTGATACTATCGTATTTATTATTAGTTCAGATTGAACTATTTTCCTGTATCAATTTAAATTGTTTTACCGAGAAACAATAATTTCCCCCGGGTATATATTTTCATTTATTCGGTTTAAACTTATACCGGTGGTGAGACGATAAAATTATTATATTATTACCCACGAATTTGTATTATTACTGACTGCTGTGGCTCTTCTATAATTAATACGATTTCAAATTAGAAATATAAATTCAAAATGTATTTCACATTTTACATTTTACGTAATAATACGACGTAAATACAAAACAAATATATTGCTAGAGCGTGGCAAATCGAGAGATCTAACTAAAAAAAATTAAATAATTTCTAACATAATTGTCTGTTTTATTTACACATTATAATAAGCTCTACCGTAAAATTAAAATCTAGATTTCCACAAACAAAATCCCCATTCATGAATTACAAGTGTTGCGCTCTAATAATTATGAATATAAATGTTAAGAGACGATTAATATAAGTATTCGACCTTTACGGAAAGGAAACATGGGTGATAAATAATGCTCTTTTAAAAAGCTTAGACATTTTATTCTGACATAGAATGCTGCTAGTTAGTTGGACTTAACGAAGTAGGGAAATTCGAGAAAATATTATAATCCATAAATAAAAAAAACATTGAGAACAATTGATCACAGTTTTAGATATAAAGTTTATAAAAAAAAAGTAATCTCTGGTGTCAGACTATATATATAGATTTCTATGAAGATTTAACAAACTGGCCAGAAACAGGGAATATTAGAGAGTGAAATATGGAAGAAAATTGTAAAAACGAAATCAAAGTTGAATATTTTCAGCTGGAATTTAATTAAATGTATGCACAGGGATTAATAACCAATGGCTAGAAAAATTAAAATATTATTTTATAATTTATTTCTATTATTATTGCCATATTGATAATTTGCTATATATATAACGTATTTCATAAAAATTTTAATTATTTCCGATAACTTGTTGAATTTAATTGAAGTAAAGGGGAAAATATAAAACGATTGGTATACTAATAGAAAAAAATTGAAAATCAAACCCATCCCTGAGAAAAAAAACTCAAAATATGCCGCTTAATTTACAAATATACAATACTCTATCAGAGTAAGAGCAAAATAAATTGTGTACCTCTGAATAAATTGTATTTTGTGTTATATTATAATGTCAAATTAATGAAAATGTACAAGTATAAAATAATATTATATTTAAACTCCAGATATTTTTATTATATTACTTAATACTATATGACTCCATGATAGATTGATAATATAAATATGTTAAATATGCCCATACTTTTACTAAAAATACATAATATTATTATGAATATTATAGGTAACATGAAATTTTCTCATTCGGTTTCATCCGAAAATACGTCTTTGTTTCGGTGAGTGAACACAATTTTCTGGGAAAATAGTTAGAAATACAGTATAATATAGGTATATAATGTTATTGTGCAATAGACATCTTTATATAAGTATACATATATGATTTTTTTATGTATAATATAAATACGTTAACCAACGATCTTTATTTTTTTAAATATAAAATTTAATATTTTACGATATCAAAAGAAAGAAATAAGACATATATTTACATGTATCGAACTATAATAAATACAAACAATATTTAAACAATATTATTGTGTACAAAATATTTCTAGATTAAAATTACCATTTTCTTTTATCGATTGAATTTCAAATGAAATCCCTTAAATATAATATTTATATAACCTTGAATGTAGAATTGAAATATACACAGAGCGAGAATTTCGTATTACACAAATAACGTAAATGACATTTAAAACGTACAAAATGATTACATTTTGTAATAAGAAATATTATGTGTTACAGTTGTTAATATAATAATAATATTAATACAATTTGATATAAATATTTATGCCATTTTTATTATATTATATAGGTAACTTAATTTAAGCTAATTTTTTTATCAATAACCTAACCTAACCATTTGATATAATCACTAGGTAGTTTACCAATGTTTATGTTTATTAATTTGTAACCATTTATAATCATAACCTTGCACTGCAAATCGTATTATACGGTGTTCTATCTTGTCTGTAACGCGATATTGATAACAATAGAATATAACTTCTGTTGATAATTTTATATAATAGTTATCTGCCCAAAAGAATTATAATATCTAAATAATTATAATTTGCGAATCATATTTATGATTTTAGAAATTCATTATTTAAAATTTCTATTATTCTATAATCCATCAATTTCATTTTTTATATAAGTATTTAGTTATAACAAATTCATAGTCATTATCTATATGAGCGATGGTCAAATTGAATTAAAGAATGGGAAAATAAAAACTTTATTTTTTTATTTTTCTTCTTGCCATGCTAAATGAATTGGTAAATAAATCAATATTAAAAATGTCTAAAAGTATATTATATATAAAATAGGTATAAATGTATAGTTGCACTTAATGGTTTAAATGCCTAAATGTAGAACAGTCTATTCATCCAGAATTGTTAAGATATTTTTAGAGAATATTTTTAAGAAGAAAATTAATAGATAAAATATTGGAACACACATTTAAAAAGACAAATATAGATTAAATAACAATTAGCGACCTTCCTCCCACCCAATCAAAAAAAAAAAAACTAGGCTACAGGCCTTGACACAGTACACTTAGAAAAATAAAAATATATAATGTCCTCAACAATAGTTGACGATCTAAATAAAAAATCACATATACAAACTAGCGGCTAATCGTATTTTAAACCGTCACTTTACTTCTAAATTCCCTCAAATTATAAGCCTCTATTTCACTTGACAGATACATTCTCACTTCTATGACAAATTGTACAGTTTAAAACCAATGGTCGTTGTGAAAATGTTTACTGAAATAAAAATTATTTTCCGTAAATTGTATGATATTTAATTAATTATTATTTATCAACATTTATATCACAGTGTCAGCAATATGTATTTAAAGTAGAACATTTTATTTATTTATTTGATTTCAGTAAAAAAATGTTTGTTGCTAAACTAGCAGAAAAAATTACATTGCCTGTATAGAAACTTTGGTTTTTAAAGCCTAGTCATGCTTGAGAGTATTTTTTAATTATCTAATATTTAAAAAATTGCATCCAGTTGGTAATTTATTTAGCTCATTTTTCATATTTCTCAAAAGTTTTACCAAGAAAATAAAAACTACCAAAACATGGTGGAAAATCGGAAAAATTACAGTTACCGTTATTTAAAAAAAATTTATTTCATGATAACTAATTAAGTTTTGATCGTAGCAGTTTAAAAACTCACATAGTTGTGATCCTGCATGATAAAATTTTGGGATGTATTGGTTGATTTTCTGGCTCAATATAGAGCTTTGAACTTTTTTCCAAAAATGTTTAATATTACCTGCAGTTTTTAGTTTAACGGTTTGAAATTATATTGAAGCCTACTCATATACTACTTAATCTATTTACAAAATATTAAGAAAATCTTTTATAAGCTTTTAAAATTTTATCTTTAGTAGAATTGAATATTATGATATTTTATGTGTTTTTAATAGTTTGAAAACATTTTTTCGGGTATAAATAATAGTCCGATTACCACAAATAGGGTATGCTTTCGATAGAAAATTGCATTTTATTGGTACTTTACTTGATTGATTTTTCGAATTTCTCAAAAGTTTTTTCTCGGGAGAAGAATAACTACCAAAACATGACGGAAAATCGGAAAATTACGATTTCCGTTAATTTGAATTTTTATGTTTTGTGTTAAATAATTTAGTTTTTATCGTAGGGACTTGAAAATTTTTTTGAGTACTCCAATACATAATTTACACACGTAGTAAAAGTTTGGACCATATATTTAGTAAATATATTGTATACATATCTGACTGAGTTTCGTTGAGAATCGTATTTTCTAGTACAATACCATTGCATTCAAATCTTAATTATAATAATCACTAATTTCAAAAAACACAATCAAACACGGAAAATAGTATTTGACTGTTATCACAGACTACTATACTCGAGCTACTATTATTATACGATACCTCGACTACCAACAAAGATTACATTTATTAACTCAAATATACGTTGTCAATTATAATATCACAACTAATTTATTTTGTTTTTAAAGAAACCAAGAACATTTTTCAACGAAATAATTTTATATTCTGAGTGAAGCGTAAAATGTATTGGTTTTACAATGATGTTTTTTTTTTGTGTATGAAAACACTTTTTTGGGTAAAAATAATGGTCCGATTACCTCGAAAGTATGCTTTCGGTAGAAAATTGTATCTAGTTGGTATTTAATTTAGCTCATTTTCTGCATTTCTCAAAAAAATTTCCTTGGGAGACGAAAAGCTACCAAAAAATGACAGAAAAACGGCAAAATTCACGGAAATCGTAATTTTGAGGAAATTGATTTTATATTTTTCATGATAACTAATGCTATTTTGAACGTAGATACATAAAAATTTTTTGAGTATTCTCATAGGTAGTTTACACACTTGATGATTATTTGGAACGGCTTACAGTATAATATATTGTATAATAATGAGTTTCGCTCAGAATTCTATTTTCCAATGCAATCTTAATTATAATAAACTACTAATTTCTTCGAGCACCGAAGAGACGAAGGAGGAACGTCCAGAATCGATCTTCCAGCTTTTGATTAACTCGTAGTTCAAAATTTTTTTTTTTATCGGATAAAAATATTGAAATACGAGTATAAGATTTGACTTTTTAATGAATAAATTATAATTTGTGATTATTTTCGAATGCAAATAATATCTCATTAACTTACCCTAATGGCAAGAAATATCCTCTTGGTTGAATGAATAGAAGAACTTCATCATGACAATTGTAATATCGGGTAAACTATTTTATAACTTTTATTATTATTTAAAAATTAATGTTTATTAATTAAATAAAATTGTTGAGTAGTTTTATTCAATTTGACATTTTGGTATTTCGTTATTTGTTAGGGTCACTATCAATTTAAATTAAGCCGGAACATGTTAAATTGTTTCAAAATACCAAGAAATTTTCTTGGCCAAGAAATCAATATGAAAACCCGCTTGCAGATCCAAAAATTCTTACTTTGTACAAACAAATATGTAGGATTATTAGACTTGATACTAAACATCATCAATAATACTAACAAAAATATTTAAGATATTCAATAAAATACTTTCGAAAACATAAACAACTATACTAAATATATTAAAATTATATATTTTAGGGGTAATTTATTATTATACTATCATGCTTAGCGTAAGTGAATAGTGAATATTTCTATCTGAACCTAAATATATATTTAATCACAATATATAGATTTAAATACACATTTTCTTATGTTAAAATATAATTTAGTTAGGTAGGTAATTGTTAATTAATAATTTTAAGTTATGATTAAGTACGAGTTACTGATACTTTTTATAATCTTTAGCATTTAAAAATATAAATTTCAATTTCATAAGTATATTGTAAGTTATATATATATAATATTATATTAAAGAAAATAAATAATTATTTTGAAACTTTTTTATTACTATAGGTTTAAATATTTAGCTTAAAACAATAATAATAATGAGAATTAATAAATCCATAAATTTATAAAAAATAAATAATTATAACAACAATTTCACCTTAATACAAACATTAAATATGAATAATTTATAATATAATGCCTGTCGTAATTTTTAAGAACTTTTGTATTATTGGTGAAATGACGTGTGATTAATTTTATGAACAAGTCTGTACTCGACAGTTATAATTAATCGATGAAAATTAGTTCCAATTATTTCAAATTACATTGTACTTACCTTATTTTTATAACGTTATTTCATTGTATTTAAAACGAAATAGCCAAAATCGATTTCGTTTCAAACATGTGTGCTGCAAACTTTGACGTGTAATTTTATCTTTTGTTTAGGAAAACTACTGGAAAAGTTGAAGAACCTTTTTAAAGGATAAATTAAGTTCAATTTTTCTATCAGAAAATATCCCCACATGATATATTTGGAATTCGTATCTGTTACTACTTCGCATAAATATGCACATGCTACATACATACAAAAGAAGCCCACAACTTTACATAACAAATGAATTTCACGGAAAAAGGGATATTATATCAAATATATAAGGTTAGGTTAGGTTTTGTTAAATAGAAGTTTAACAATTATTTAAACAATTATATTATATTACATGGGTATAATTGCAATGCCAACTTTCGTATGATCTCCCTGTCGGAATTTCCTAATCCAATTTTATAGTATTTTGAGGGAGGTATTGCTGGTAATAAATTATGAAAATTAAGTAAAATATAACTACCTCATAGATAGATTTAATTTAAAATTGTATTATAATTATTATAATAATAATTATAATTATTAACTTTCTCCATGTTTGATTATATCATAAATATTAAATTATTTGCTTTTAAATTGATTAGGTAATATTCCTTCAAGTTATGTCCATGTTTTGTCTTTTGTACTAAATATAATCTAATATAGATATTTCAACGAAAATTAAACTCGTTGTTTAGTTCAGATCCCTCACAGTTTCTAGTTATAAATTTACCAAGGATTATTTTGTAGGGTTTTCATGCGACAAATTCCAAGTAGTCAATAGCTGATATACGACGAGAGACGTATACATTTCTAGTGGCAGAAAATAAATCAATAATGACGTTTTCACTTCACCACTCCTTAAATAATCGAAATCGTCAAGTTTTTTTAATAACGGTTAAATTTCTCTTAAACGTCAAATTTATAATTCTAATCATCAATTTAATATTATATATTTATATATAAATATGTACAGTGAGAGAGGGAGGAGTGAGAAAGATTTAGGTTAAAGACGAGGGATTAAATTATTGAGGGTATATCAAAATATAAGTCGTTATATTGAATATACCTATAGTTAATGATTTAACGACGATGTGTTCGATCGAAAAGCAATACATATTTTAAAATAAACCTAATTAACATTATATCACTTAATATACCTATGAGATTAAATAATATTTAATTTAAATGTATAATTAATATAGAAATTAATCTAAATACCATGTTAATCAATTTCGACTAAAATCTGTTTATCTACATAGTATTATTATTATTATTTTTTTAATATTTCACAAAAGAACAGAAAATTATATTGATTAATTCTTCAATTCTTTACATAAAATGTTTCTTTTGCTCACCGTTGATAAACATTTCCGTAGATTATACACTTTAAAAAGTAAAAATATTACATATTTAAATTTGGATTTTGAACCACTGACTTTATTTCTATATTCGTCGCCGGCGGCACGCGGTAGCAGAGTTCGAGCATTGTACAATGTGTTTGAACGCGCAAAGAACATCCGATTTCCGAATAATAATTTGTTTAAGTATCGTTCGTACATACCAACCTATTGTACCTATGTATAGAAATTGGAATTTTATATACCCAACTATTGGAAAACGTTGTCATACGAGAAAAAATAAAAACGACATCATTTTTTTTTTCCAAGAACAACACACAATAGAGACATTGTGAAAACAACCGAGTCCCGCGAGGGGTTGTAGTGTAGAGTTCATTATTACGACGCACAAACAAGGTCAGTCAGACGCCGCCGCTGCTGTAACCGCCTCTACTTTTATATAACGTATATTACAATACAACACATTATTATTATTCTCCATTCACACCGGTTGTTCACAAATATGAATCGGCCCACGTGAATTTCAAAACAAGACAGTCCCCCAAGTTTTAATATATCAAAAATAGTGGACACAATATACATCCTATGGCTATGGGTAGTTCTAAAGAACTGAGATTCTGGTATTATAAATAATATTGAAAATATTGAATTATTGACAGTATTATAAATAAATAAACGGCCAATATGAATACTCTATACGCAATTTGCAAAGATTTATTTCAAGATTTCTAGGTTTAGTTCTAGATTTTTTTAGAGCATCTCATCCGTAATTACTACTAGTTTATATAAAAAAAAAAAAAACTAATAACAATCTGTGTTAATATATAATATGATACATCGTCCTCTGCAATATTATTATAAGTAATAGTAATCGTTTATTTATTTATATAATGTACCTATTTCAGTTTTATCGTAAAATTATATAAGTTGTCTTATTTTTGTTTGTTTTTAGTATTAAGAAATTTTGAAATCGAAATAGTAAGTTGATGGTCACCCAAGTTCTATATTTGAATCGTTTATATTATGTATTATTTATTTTATATTTATACATAAAAAATACATTTTATTTTCTAATTATATATATAAAACAAATTAAAATATATTTACTAATAGCGGCAGATAACATAAAAATCCTTCTGATGTTCAACATTCCATAAGGTAGTTAAAGGTAATGTAATTTTAACGTTCATATTACTATAATGAACAAATGACAACTACATGAGTTATATACACCATAATTTTAGTACCTACTTATTCATAGATATTTTAAATGAGTTTTAATTTTAATATCGTTTTTAAATATGAAATGGGTATCTTGCTAATGCTCAATAAAAATAGTTTTTAATACCATTTTATACTTTTAAATTAATTATTAAAAACGCTTTCATTTAAACCTTATTATAGGTTTAATACATTTTGCTCATACTTTAAAATAGAAAAAGGAAAGTAATTTAATATTTATTACTTACAGTCTACACTTCCACGGATAATGAATAATTATTAGTATGACTGTATAATTAATAATAATTTTACTACTTTTAATTCATATGAGAAATTATATTTCAATAGTGTTATAAATAGGTACACCGTATGTAGGTACTTGTACGAATAATTATCAGAAGCATAAAAAACTATGAAGTATAATTGAAACGTAAAATTAGTATATTAGAAATATTTTCTACCCAACATTTATTTTAAATTTTATTCTTAAATTTGTCCACAGCAAGACGAAAGAGACATTAGTTAACGTTAGTATTAAGTTGAAACTATATATGGGTTCTTCATATTAATTTGTATATTTCATAATTTTGTTTATAAGAAATTTATCTTATAATGTACCTAAATATTAAAATATATTCTGTAAAATTAGATAAATATCGTTGAATGTACCTATATTATATTTTACGCATTATACATGTTTTTGTACGGTGTAGGTAATTAGTAATTCCTAATTAGTCAAGTATAATTGATATTTGTTAACTATTAATCATAATACTTATACCTATGTTATTATAATAAATGGTCACAAAAATATAAATTATTAATAATATATAACATAAAATTATAAAATTTAAATTTGTTTTTTAATTTAATATATGTATATTAATAATAGTGGTAAGTATTGATGTATGTATATTAATGTAACTACGTTGTAATATTTAATAAAACATCATAATAGGACCTCATGCTGAACAAACAACTACAATCGATTTTACAATATTATTACCAGAAAACCAATGTAATTGAACTTTTCCCAGTAGATTAAAATAACGCATTAAAAGAAATTATACCAGGAATCCGGAAAAACGAAAAATGAAATACATACTAAACAAATATAAACAGATGGATTACTTAACATTTTTTACTACTATACACTACGTTCTACTGTTTTGTATAATATTAAAGGAAGCTTTTACCCGAGCTACCAAGATCAATGGTAAAATATAAATTTTATATTACATAAATATTATAGGTACTGACGAAACTGCATATATAATATTCTCTATTAATAATGTAAAATCGTAGAAGAAAAACAACAACAATTCGTTTAAATGTCTATTCAGTAGCCATTCTATCATTCCCGCAACATCACTATTATCAATTACCAGTCGACCATAATTTATATTAAAATATATTATACCTACCGAAGAAAAATGTGCTATTATTATAACGTTTATGCATAGTTATATAGATGGTAGAACAATTATATCACAATATAATTATAGGTACATATTATTCATAGCATATTGGCATATTATATTATAGTATATACAGGATGAGTCTCGAGGATTTGACAAATTAAATAATTCTAGTTCTACGCTATATTTGTTTAAATTTTTTTTAAAATCATTATTATACCCCGACGCTACAATTAGGGTATTTTAATTTTAATTTTTGTTTCTCAATAATAAAATTTAAAAAAATAATTATTTATCTATTTTTTAATTTGGAAACAAAAATTAAAATTAATGTACCCTAATTGGGATAAAATAATAATTATAAAAAAAAAAAAATTAAACAAATATACCGTAGAACCAGAGTTATTTCATTTGTTAAGTTCTCGAAATTCGCCCTGTATAATATATACATATTGTATAAAAATATATGGTTGTATACTTGAATTTTTATGTACAAAAATTGATAAAAGACTTTTTATAAGTACTCGTAGTTTACTTTTTTTCTCTTTTAAAATTTATATTTCATTTAACACAATGATTTGCAAAAAATTAAAAGTGCTTAATATATATAAACATAGAATAAAAATGTTGAGTCATGCGCATAATAACTGATAATAAGTTTACACCAGAAACTAAAACATAATAAAATTTTAAAGTTAACTCATAGCTGATAATTGATAAGTATTTGGTCAAGTCACTCGAGTTTCAGAAAAGTTTTCGTTATTTTCAATTGATCAGAAATCTGCATACTTAATTATACTTGACATATTAATATGACTCACGCACAATATATAAATCCGTTCCAAATGTCCAAGAAATCAAATATTAAAACACCATTAATATCTATAGTTAAAAATATTGACTTAATTTGTACTTACTTACAAATTAATTTATATAAATAAAAAAACGTATTGAAATTCTCCAATATTTGGTATTTATTTCCATTTTTCAGTAGGTAATTGAATTTTAGAGGACGGTTATTTTTTCGAAAATATTTTAGGTAAAATACGCTAATAATTTATTCATATCTCAGGGAACGCAAATATTCTCATAACGTTTTGGCGTCAATCTGTTATTATTATAATTCATATAGCTGATAAACAAACAAAAAACACAATCAAACACGGAAAATGGTATTTGACTGTTATCACAGACTACTATACTCGAGCTACTATTATTATACGATACCTCGACTACCAACAAAGACTACATTTATTAACTCAAATATACGTTGTCAATTATAATATCACAACTAATTTATTTTGTTTTTAAAGAAACCAAGAACATTTTTCAACGAAATAATTTTATATTCTGAGCGAAGCGTAAAATGTATTGGTTTTACAATGATATTTTTTTTGTGTATGAAGACACTTTTTTGGGTAAAAATAATGGTCCGATTACCTCGAAGGTAAGCTTTCTAGGGTATGCTTTCGGTAGAAAATTGCATCTAGTTGGTATTAAATTTAGCTCATTTTCTGAATTTCTTAAAAAAATTTCCTTGGGAGACGAAAAACTACCAAAAAATGACAGAAAAACGGCAAAATTCACGGAAATCGTAATTTTGAGGAAATTGATTTTATATTTTTCATGATAACTAATGTTATTTTGAACGTAGATACATAAAAATTTTTTGAGTATTCTCATAGGTAGTTTACACACTTGATGATTATTTGGAACGGCTTACAGTATAATATATTGTATAATATTGAGTTTCGCTCAGAATTCTATTTTCCAATGCAATCTTAATTATAATAAACCACTTATTTCTCCGAGGACCGAATGGACGAAGGAGGAACGTCCAAAATCAATCTTCCCGTTTTTTTTATACTTAGATTATGTGCATATTGATCAAAGGAAATTTTACGAGGGGGATATTATATGGGAGATAGATAAATAGATGGCAATTTTTTCAATGAATATATTTTACCGTAATATAATTCACGATAACTTGGTAGCGTTTTATCGTTAAAATCGGATACATCTAGTCTGTGATATCAAGAATTAATTACCCATCAGATGACTTTCCGAGTTTTTATTGATATTTCGACTACTTACCATTCGAGGCTCAGGTACTTTCCACCGCAACAGTGGAGCGTCTTGAAGGTCCCGAGGGGCCCGTACTCGGTGGTGCTCAGTTCCTTGGTGAATTGAACGCCGGACGACCGTCGCTGTTGTTCGTCCTCCAGCTCTTCCGGGAACAAGTTTTCGTCGCAATACGCGGCCGAAACACCGCGGATGACCGTGGTCGCGACCACCGATACCAACATCAGCATCAGAAGCTTCGAGCGTACCGCCGTCATTTTTCTCGTAACGTTTTTTTTTTTTAATGATTTTCACACGGACAACATTCGAAAAAAACGATTGATGGTGTACTTGCTATACGAAATTTACCTATATAATATTATTGTTATTGTAGAAAATGCGAAAACGCGCGTGAATATCGTACGTGGTGACGTCGATATCGGAAAGTCACGCGAACAACGACCGAACAACGTCAAACGATACCGGCATACTGGTCGCGTAGTCGCGTTCGCGTTAAGCATTCTCGCGTTACTCGTGTCTCGTCGTCGATACCGCGGCGACCACACTCGAACAACCGCTCCCCGCCGCCACCGTAACCGTGTTTTTTCACCCGACGATAACCGACCGGACAACCACGGTTGATCGCCCCGTAAAGAGGCGGGAATCCGTCGGCGCGACCAAAACGCACGCGTACACGGATGCCGTCCGACCACCCAACGGCATCATCATTATAGTGTATATTTTTACCAAGAAATCGCTCGCGAATCCAAATAATATTGTTCACTTCGATGAAGAAGTTATTAATATCGATAGGAGCACAGGGATTGTATAATAATGCACATGGTGAGAGACAAAAATATTGTTCAGAGAGCTCTGCAGAGTAAATATTTCAGATTTAAGTCCACAAAATTGATTAAAAAACTGTTTTTTATTCAAAAACCCCGAAGGGAAAAAAAATTAATTAAATTTAATATCGTCTATATAGAAAAAAATTGTAAATAAATTATTCAATAGATAATTCCATTAATAACTATTATATAAAAATGACTAACGACCAAGTTTTTATATAATCAATTCCTCTCCGCGCGAAATAAACTATATCGTTTCGTTCATTCGTTTATCTATATGTGATAATATACAGTCTATATTTATATTATTATATAGAACGAAAAGCCAGCTAATTTGAATATTTTATATCATTATATAATATTAATATCAATTTATACCATAGCTAGTGTAAAATTTTTAAAAGAGTTGAAACTACCGAAACATTTTAAAAGAATAAAATAATTAAATTTACTAAAAGCCCTTTGATATCGTTCAAAGTTATTAAAAACTCTTTATATGAAAAAAAAACTACTTACCTAAGTCTTATTACTATAACAATTTGTTTTTAGATAATATGTATAATTCATAGGTCAGCATAGGAGGATATAGGTGGAGGGGACTTATAGATACTTAGCTTCATCAAAAATTGACTTTTGGAAATCTATTCCACATAAAGTAAATATATGTACCTATGTTATGAATTATATTCCATATTATATATGGAAAATTATTACATTTTTAAATATTTAAAAAAAATATTGTTGTTTTATCTTATTCCATAAGAAACAATTAAGTAGCTTTATTACCAAGATTAAAATATTACCAAGATCTTCAATGGTCCAAAATAGGATACATAGGATTGAGAAATGCTTGGATTAATAAATAAAATACCTATACTATTTGCAAATCAAAATAGATGTATGATATTAAAATAATAATTTTTATATTTATTAAATTTCATTTATTGTTATTTTTGTAATTAAAAAAATGATAAAACAAAAAATATGACTCATTAGTGATTATGAGTATAGTATTTTGATTAATGTACCTATATTAATGTAGATTTTTTGGAAATAAATATTAGGTAGGTATTTATTATAATATTACCTTATTTTATGTATTTAACGCATAAACAGGCAGTTTATATAAAGAATTTATTAATGTGTAAATGTATTATTTAAATGCATATACAATCTTATAGCAATCCTAAATATTATTGTAAATTTCCGCCTATGCATATAAAGATATACAGAAGCGTAAGATATACATTAAGTATACAGGAAAAATAATCAGTTATAATAATCATATAATGTTAAAAACTTGGAATATCTAATGATGGACTAATATTATAAAATATAATATACGTAGATTATAATATGTATACGCATTTAAAACAAATTAAAAATAATAATATTGTTGTGGAAAAATATATCATAACATTCAGGCATTGTGTTTTTTTTCTATTTTACTGCTACTCTTATTTGTTAACTCGAATGCTTTACACCTATAAATAATAAACTATCGGCCCCATATTCATATGATATTTATAGAATATAATTATATATCTCTCACCGTTTTCAGGGTAAAATATTAAATATGTATTTTTTATAATCTGTGTATAAAAGAATATATAGACGTTAAGTTAGGTTATTAGTTTAATAGTTTATACCTATAGAATATGTTTCAACAATCAGTAAATAGCAACGTAATAATACGAAAATGTGTGAAATTTTAAAAGTTATGTCGCTCGTTATATATATATATATTAATATAAACATAAATGAACTTATTTGAACATATTTTCATAATAATTTAATTTACTCATACCAGGTATAGCTCACAACAAATTATAAAATGAACATTATTCAGATTTCAGAATATGTACCCTGTCATAACAACTAATAATTAATAACAAAATAATATTTACAAATCATCACTAAAATGAAGCAAACAATTTTAGGGTGATCCGAAGAAACAACAAACTTCATTAATAATAGAAAAGTTTTACGATGCAATATAGCTATAAAATAATTAAATTTAATAATTTAAGTTTAGTACGTATATATACAAAATTTAAACCTAATCTGGACTTGGGATTTATCATACAATTTCTGCAATTACTAATTATAAACTTTTGATTTATATCATTAAAATATTAGTTAAAGTATTTTATTAAACATCATAGATTCATAGGCATTAATAATTAATATTTATCTCGGCAATGCGCAAAAAGCATGCGCACAATAGGAATCATTTTAAAGATTCAAAATTAAATAATACCATTAATAAAAACACAATAAATGTTACAAATGCGTTTTATAGGTTTTGATTTTAATTTTACAATTAATATATTATATAATATAACATATTATTTAAATATAATACCTATACTTTCTATTATATATATACATATATATTGAATATTTTAAGTATAATGAATATGTATAAGCGCGTACATTTAAGACTTTATATAATACATGCAAATTTGATTAATAATGCTAAATATTATGAAAGGATATAACAGAAATGAAAATTGACGACGAACGTGGGTAAAATTTCTATAATGTTGCATAATATTTACAATGAAATATGTAAATTTATGTATAGTTGAATTGAATTTGATAACTTTACACAAAAGCCTTAATATTAACATATTTAATAGATATTATGTAGTGTTTATAGAACCCGCGTAATGTTATATACGACTTTATACTTTTATAGACTCAGTCTATAAATAAGTTTATGAAAAATAATCAACTATATAGGTTGATAAACAGTTCGGTAAACTGTACATTATGCAAATTACAATTAATAATATAACAAATAATTATTTTGATAATGACGTCGAGATAAATTAATTTAAACTACGCTGACCATGATTTGAACTTTAAGAGTTAAAACGTAGTTAAAACACATTGTTGACATATTGATATATTTTCTATAGATCAATTATTATGTTGTTAATATTAGTCTTCAAATAAACCAAATTTAAATCTATAGATATATACAAGCAATTCGGATATTGACAAAATAATTAAAATTCTAACACCCTTACGACGGCGGTGAGAAATTTGTAACATGCATATATATACTATATAAACATAACATAAATAATTCATTTCCACATAAATATATTATACACAATCTATCGACCACTATGATTAAATCATACAATGCGTGTCGCTTCACTATTATGTAATACTATTAAATAAATTTAAATTTGTATCGTAGATAAGCCTAATTTGTTTTATACAAAAATGATTAGGATTTGATCATTCGTACAGAATACTATAATATAATTAATTATATACATTTTTAAGTTTATAATATAATCATGTGTTGAATTATTGTGTTTAATATATTAATATAAAAAAATGATCAATAGGTAATAGGGTATTAATTAAGTGGTCATCAGAATTGTCCAACACGAAGTATATCATCTCGTAGAATAAGTAGGTATATTATCGTATAAAAAACAGTGTACCTACCTATAATTTATTTATACATTATTTGGAAACCATTAACTATAATATTACAATGTCATAGTTATGTCAAACATCATCATTTTTAACACTCCTTCCATGTTTATAATTAGGGCTAGAATTTTGTAGTATTTACATTTTCTGTCATAGTACTCCAGGACATAGCTAATCAAAAACTTAATTCGATTCGTTTATCACAGAGTTCAAATATGCAATTTTGTTTTTGTTTTTGTTTTTTTTTTTTTGCATTTTCTTATGATATTCGTAAATAAATGCTTTTTTGGTACTTTTTGTCAGTTTATTAGCTTTTTAATTAATTTTTGTTAACTATACGCATATTTAACATTTTTAGAACATTTACGTACATATTAATCTACAATTTATTAATTAATTTTAATTGTATTATTATTTATTATATATATTTCGTGATTTCGTAGTGAAATATTATCGCCTTATCGGAAAATATTTTGAAAATAGATTCTTAGATTTTGTCAAAGTGATTACCGAGTGGGGAGTGGTGGTTACGTAATACGATGACTGTCATCTGGACTTCAGACGCAATAAGCTGTTTAGTTGTTCAAAGAATTAATTGATGTGAACATATAAAAATGTGTTTAATAAATTATTTTTTGATATTAAAAATATTTTTCAGCTAAACTTAAAAATGTCCGTCTTTTTTAGTTACATTTTCCTTGTTAAAATGCTTTTTTTGTAGCATTATTGGCAATTTTTTAATTTCTTTATTGTAAGTTTTTAGTGCTTCATTTTCCTAGCCCTATTTATAATAGTTCAATGCGGTGCAAATTGTAATATAGTTATACTCTATATTTATGAATATATATATAAGTTTTTTTTCATTTGACATTTTATAAATTAATTCCATTTTATTATATTAATATACCGTGAGTAACTCATAAATTTACAAGAAATTAAAACGGTTGAAAATATTATTATGGCTATATGATCTTAAAAAATGACCTGAAACGTATATTTATTGCATACGTTATACAGGGTAACTTTTTCACTCGATGTTAACTCCATTATGTTTGTAACATAATTTATATGTAGCCTGTATACAGTCAAATTAATTATAGTTACTTGCCATCGACCTAATAAATTTTATGTTTGTGGCTATAATATACACGATAGTTATAATATATTTATTATATATTTAACGTTATATCCGAACCAGGTAACTTACAGTAACTGCCGCAGGACGTGGGTGTATATTGTATATATGTATATTGAGACACGATCGAGAAATGGCTGTCAGAACTCAAAACTCTCAGAAATCGTGGCGGAGATCGTTATCCCCGGGTTGCTGTAATTGTACCAACCGATCGAAAAGCTTCTTTTACTTCTGAGTGAATGTTTGACGTTTTTGTAAATTAATTTTAATTCTTATTTTAAACAAAAAAGATGAGTTATATTGGGAGACACTAAAATCTACTCTTAAAAGTAACTATTTTATATATTACTTTGGAATAAATTAATTCGATTACCTAGTGATTTTTTTTTTTTTTAATAGCGAATAGTCCTTATTATTGTTGTTTATTAGATTTTTTAAAACCATTTTAAAATCCTCTATACGTACATACGTATACAGTTTTTAATTTAAAATACTACCTAATAATAATACTTTATCATCAATGGAAGTTTTTTTCATAAAATACGTTATATTTTACTGCATGCATTCGGGGATATGAAAATATGAAAATCGCAGAAATTTGAAACATATATGATGTTTGTTCCCCGCCTTAACAATGATATGTATTTATTTTACAGCTCAGAATAATATTAACGAATATTCGAATGTCGAATCGAAATACAATTGGAAAATAGCATTGAAAATAAAATAATACGCTGCGAGTATAAAATCAATTTTTTTTTTCCTGGTAATCTATATACTTTTTATGTATTATAGAGTTATAAGTACCTATATACCTAGAATTTTTATGACGCGATCAAAACGAAGAGACATCTAAAATATAAAAACTAACATTAGAAAAAGAAAGTAAACAGTTATAATATATAGAATAAATCGGTAAAATATCATCGCTATATATATACTATCCAATTCATATTTTTTCTATTCTTAGTCAGCGATAACGAATAGTAAACATATTACATATTATTATTATTATTATTATTATCATTATCATTGTTATAATCACTATACCGCATAATATAGGTATTCGAAATCTAAAAGTGAATATCGATTGACCTAAATCGAGTAACGAATATATTAAATACTCGGTACTACATTACAACGTGAGTAATAATAATAAACACAATCGGCACGATGTTAAATCCTCACAAGTTCCGCATAAGTAGGTACCGGGTACTTTACTGTATTTATAAAAGGTTTTCGCGGAAACAAATATTATTAAATCGGCACAGCGCTCGTTTGTATTTGCGGTATGATTGCGCGGAATAAACGCGGACCGCGTTCTGTATAATATTAACCAACCCGTTTTCGTACATATAAGAACGGTTAATATTAAGTTTCAAACTTTGTTTATGTATAGAACGCGTGCCCTCCCTCCCACCTACCTATTGTGCCTGATAAATCCCATTTGTTTTTATTTTTCGCCCCGAGGACCGAGGTTACCATATACCAAATGATACCGAGTTATAAGTATAACTTATATATATATATATATATATATATATATATACGTATTTCTATTATTCGATGTTGAAATGCAATTTTCGTTAACTAATAAAAACGCGCTTTATATAATATATATACAGGGTGTTTCTGAAATGAATGAGGAGATTAATATAGGCGTATTCAGTAGGCTGAGCAAAATGAAGATATTTTTGAAATTTTTATTTATCTTCAATACCTGAATTTTATCGATATATCCTTAGAACAGTACCTTAAATGTAAAAATAAATACGCATATAGTATTTCTTGCAAAGTTCTCATACAAATCGTGATATGACATCGTTTTTGAGCTTGTCGCGCGTTTTTGAGCTTGTCGCGCGTTTTTGACGCTTGGTGTCGCCAGAACAAAATAAATGGTGTAAGATATCATTTTGTATGAGAAATTCGCAAGAAAAATGGTAAAGTAGTTTATTTGTTTTTATTTAGCACGCCTGATTAATTAGAATAATTTTTACATTGAAGACTAACAAAAATAAATTGCAAAATATTAAAAAAAAAATTATTTTATAAAATGTATCCAATATGACATCCATTTACTTCAATACACTTTTCCACACGATGGTGTAATGAAACCGATGTTCTTTCAAACAAATTTGATATTTGACGAATGATATCAACGGCATTATTTATTTTCACTAAAAGCTCTTCACTAGTATTTATTTCGGAGAGGTGTACTTGTTCTTTCATGAAACCCTATAAAAAAAAGTCACGGACACTTAGTGAAGGATTTCCATGTACTAAATTAAGCACCAATTCCTCATTTGCAACACTACGTACAAAATATAACGAATTTGTCGAAATTCAAATTTTATACGATTTTGTATAAATTAATATTGTAATAATAACGATAAAAGTACAATTACACAATATTTATAATAATAAGTAGGTATAAACTATAATATTTAACAAGTTACCGTTATATTAATAACTGGAATACCAGTTTAAAGGCATTTATCTATTTTATGAGTTTATGACATTAAACCTATTAATAGATACCTATTTACAACATTTTATAACAATTTATAATACCTAAAAATTTAAACACTTAAAACTAAAATTAAAAACATTAAATTCTTTAATTTATAAATACTAAAATGTTGATGTACGTGAATAGTGGGGAACATTAGACACATTTTATAAAATAATTTTTTTTTTTTTAATATTTTGCAATTGATTTTTGTTAGTCTTCAATGTAAAAATTATTCTAATTAATCAGGCGTGCTAAATAAAAACAAATAAACTACATTACCATTTTTCTTGCGAATTTCTCATACAAAATGATATATTACACCATTTATTTTGTTCTGGCGATACCAAGCGTCAAAAACGCGCGACAAGCTCAAAAACGATGTCATATCTCGATTTGTATGAGAACTTTGCAAGAAATACTATATGCGTATTTATTTTTACATTTAAGGTACTGTTCTAAGGATATATCGATAAAATTCAGATATTGAAGGTGGACAAAAATTTCAAAAATATTTTCATTTTGCTCATCCTACTGAATATGCCTATATTAGTCTCCTCATGCATTTCAGAAACACCCTGTATATATAAAACATTATTTTTCATTTAATTGTTTTATATATCGTACCAACACACGCACAAAGAAAAAGACGAATATTATTTAACGACAATATACCCATCAACTGTATATATTATACTATATGAAAAGATCAACAATTATTATTAATTCTGGTTAGACCGAACTCGTTTTACCTATATCTAACAACATAATAAAAAGTAACCACTTGTATTCCAAGTGACCACGTAATTGCACATCATATATCATGTCATTATTATAGATGCGAAAAAGGTACTTGATGAGTTATTATTTCCTATTTATCAAGCATAAATTGTACTTACCAGCTATCTAACTATATAACCTATACCCACCTACCAATAGTTACTTTTATTCTATTACTAAAGTCTTTAAATATTTTAAATACATGTACCTATACTAGATAATAATTTAATAGGTATACTAATTATAAAATGCATTTAAAGTATATTTAAACATATTTTAAATCAACATTTAAGCATAAGTTTATATTTAAAATATCTATTGCACAAAGAAAATTATACATATACATAGATATATTTAAAAAAATATTTAACTAAATATATATATAATAATAATGACTTGTAGCTTTTAATAAAAAACCTAAAAATATACATCCAAAATAAACGAGAAGAATTTTTTTTGTCGACGTTTGTTAATAATTTTTGAAAATTTGTTTATAATGTTTCAAATGTTTTAATAAATTCTATTGAAACAAAAACTCACAAAACAATACAATATAATTACCTAGGTACCTATACATTTTATGAAGATTCTTCTTATTCAATTTCTATCACTAAAAAATAAATTATCTAGAAATCTTTAATAATAAATATAAATTATACAACATATTTATACAGCATTATTTTATTTGTTAAATTCATTAAACATGTAATAAAGTTACGACCAATCAAAACAGGTTGTTGTGCCACTATATTGCACAACCTCATTTATGGCGCCAGCAATAATTTCCATACAATGAAGAATTACGATTAGCAAAGTCCTCCGAATAGTCTACCAATTGGATAAACGTAAACGTAATATATGTAAACGCCTACTACCGATGCCAGCCAACCAGGACGCTAAGAACACCTAACGACGACAACAGTCGAAATCAATCAAAACACACCGAGCAGATGCCCATAAAACCACATGCTTTATGGTTAGTGGTCACTTTCATTGAATAATGTCTAAATAATGAAATATCTTTGACTGAGATTTTATTTCAAAATAAAATTTTATATCTCTTGCTTCGTCCAAACATAAAATGTATTTATTTTTAACTTAGCTATTATTGTGATTGCCATTGACTATAACGATTTTAATAATGTTTCAATATTTCTTTCTGCGTGGACACGACCGACATACGCGAACGTCTTATGGATTGGGTACGATGCGGTTTTGTGTGTCCCGACCTAAAGGCGGATTTTTGCATTTTATTTTAAAATAATGATAATACATACAAAGTCAATATTAGAAATTTAATTATTTCTTACTCAATTTTTTTATGGTGTAAATTAAGTTCATGACTGTAATCATATATTTACTAGAATACATTCTAGATGAGTTCAATATGGATACAATAATGTCCAGAATCACAAAATACTTACTAGAATTTATATATTCCAAAATAAAAATACTTCAATAGACATTAATATCTATATTTATGATATTTTTTTCATTTCAATCACGCAATAACCAACAGGACATGCACATACGCGGACATCATTCCATTTATAATATAACATGCATATTCTTTACTTTCAAAAATTAATTTAATTAATACTTTTTTAGGAGTCTTTTAAATTATAACGTTTCATCATTGTGTCAGTGAACAACATTTTAACTAGCATAATACGTGAAAACGGACTGTACTTTTTCGATTCTGAGCGAAGCGAGGAACGTATATTGGTTTTACAAAGATATTTTTTTTTATGTCTGAAAGCACGATTTTGAGTAGAAATAATAATCCGCTTACCACGAATAGGGTATACTTTTGATAGCGAATTGTATCTAGTTGGTACTTTATTTAGCTCATTTTTTGAATTTCTCAAAAAAATTTCCTTGGTAGAAAAAAAACTACCAAAAATTGACGGCAAAACGTCAAAATTCGTAATTTTATTTTGATGAAATTGATTTTAGGTTTTTCATGATAACTAATGAAATTTAGAATGTAAATATTTCAAATGTTTTTTAAGTCTTCTCTAGGTAGTTTACACACGTGGTAAGTTTGTTGTATTTTATGGAACGATCTATCAGTATATTATATTGCAGTATTATGTTAAGTTTCACTTAGAATCGTATTTTCTAATGCAATATCATTGCACTCAAATCATAATTATAATAAACTACTAATTTCTCGGAGGACCAAAGGAATGAAGGAGGAACATCCAAAATCGACCTTACCACATTTTATCATGAGTTAAGTTGAAACGTTAAAATATTTGTACACAAATTATTAACATTTTACATTTACATTTGAACATAAATACATTTAATAAACGTTTTACTTTTTTTTTTATAAATTCAATTTTTAATTACGATATTTTTACTTTAAATGGAGTCTGTTAAATTCATCGTATGAGTCATCAAATATTAAATAATGTAAATTAGCATGTAAATTGTAAATGTTACTTTAATAATATTTTTAAACATAAATGTATTTTATTATTATTTATTTTCTATATATTATATGAATATAGTTTATATACATTTACTATTGCGGTTATATTTAAATGCATCGACCTCAAGAAGACTCATTTTTGGAAAAATTGTCCCCTAAATTTTTGAGGTAGGTAGTTTAGGATGGATGTTGGATGGATAAAGAAATAGACGTAAATAAATTTAAGTATCTAATTTATGATAATAAAAGACTATTACGAGAAAATACAATACAAATTTAAATTTAAAAAAATAATAATTTAAAAGATTATTATTATTATTATTATAATATTATCTTTCAACTTACTATTTTTGCTTGCGCGTTTTTTACGTCCATCTGTTTTACTGCTTAAAAACTTATAGACGTCTGTTATATTACATTATTATGAATTATGATAATGTATATAACTACTAAAATACATCATAATATTGTTTGTGACACGTTCCCTATAGTGTCCTTCACAGCCTATCCATTTATTTTTTTTTTTTTACCTACCTCGGTACAACTGCATCGATTCACTACAATAGGAACAACATGTAAATTTCCATTATTTTTCGACATGCAACATGGTCCATAAAAAACTGTAAATGAAAATATACGATTATATTATATTATAGTCATTATACGATAGTTATCTTCGGAGTATGACTGGGACTAAATATACAGCTATTCAAATATACATAAATATATATTATATATTATAAATTACCTATACAATTTTTATAATTAATTGATTAAATTATACATCTAAATTACATTGGAACAATCGGTTAGATATAAGTTTTTCATAGCCATCATTTCAAAGTCGATATCACAAAAAACTCTAAAAAAATCTCGTCTAAACTTCGCCCACGTATTTAAAATAAAAAATTGAATAATAATAAAAGTAAGAAGGCCAATTTTGTATTTTGAGATCAATACTCAGAGAAATTAGTGGTTTATTATAATTAACATTTAAAAGTAATAATATTACTATAATTCTGAGCGAAACTCAATATAATACAAAACATTATACTGATAAGTCGTTCCATAAGTTTACCACTTGTGTAAACTATACCGATGAAATACTAAAAAACTATAAAACTAAAAAAAAAAAATTTAAAGTACCTACGTTCAAAATTGCATTAGTTATCATAAAAAACCTAAATTCAATTTCAAATAATGATTTCCGTAAATTTTGACGATTTTCTGTAATTTTTTAGTAGTTTTTCTTCTCAAGATAACTTTTGAGAAATTCGAAAAATGAACTAAATAAAGTACCAACTTGACGCGATTTGCTATCGAAAGCATATCCTACTTATGGTAATCGGACTATTATTACTACCCGAAAAAGTGTCTTCAGACATAAAAAAAAAAACATAATATTCAATTCTACAAAAATATTTAAATTTTAGAAGCTTATAAAAAAAATTGTGTACTACGATTTTAAAAATATTTTGGAAATAGATTAAATAATATTTGAGTAGGCTTCTATAAAATTTTCAAACCGTTAAACATAAAATTGCATGTAATATTAAACATTTTTGGAAAAAATTTCAATGCTTTATACTTAGTTATAAAATCAACCAATCGTTTCTAAATTTTTTTTCTAATGTAGAACACCTATGTATTGACACTCAATAAAAGCTTCATGTCTTTATAATATTAAAATAAATAAATCGTAATTTTAACGATTTTCAGGAATTTTAACTGTACAGCTTATAAAAAAAATGTTTAGATACGATTTTCAAAATATTTTGTATACAAATTAAGCAGTATATTAAATTAGACTTTGATAAAATTTTCAAACTGTTAAATCAAAAATTGCAGAAAATATTAAACAGTTTTGGGAAAAAATTCAAAGCTTTATACTTGGCCAAAATATATCACACTTGTAAATTATCTATATTAATACTCATTAAAAATTTCAAATCCTTACGATTAAAACTCAATTAGTTATCACGAAATAAAAAAAAATAAAATAACAAAAACTGTAATTTTGTCGACTATCCGCCATTTTTTGGTGGTTTTTCTTCTCCCAAGGAAAAACTTTTGAGAAATTTGAAAAATGAGCTAAATAAAGTACCAACTAGACCTTGCTACCGAAAGCATATTCTATTCGTGGTAATCGGACCATTATTTCTAAATTCGTACTTTCAGACATAAAAAAAACATTTTTGTAAAACCAATACATTCCTCGCTTCGCTTAGAATCTAAAATATATGAAACGTGTTTTAATGTTGCTAAATGTTAATTTAATCAAAACATTACATAATTTTATACCAAACTTTGAGACTTTCTAAAACAATTATCAACAGTTTTTCATTTATTTTATAAATAATACAATCTCTATCAATTTGAATTTAAAACTACTCGTAAGGTTTTTCATTCTTTCATTAAAACTATACGGGTTTTCTATACATTTTATAATGAATTTTCTTAAAGTAATATAATTGTTATTTGTTAACGAAAATAATTCCATTTCACGACAGTCGACATCGATTCAAATAATTTCTATTGTATAATGTTACATAACATTATTATTTGTTTCTGTTGAGTGTTTGAATAATTAAATTACTTTAATATCGTAGGTAATTTTAAAATGTTATTCTGAGAAACTAAATAATTCATTAAAAATTTAAATAATATTTTACCAGTAACATAATGTAACATTTACCACACGTCTACATCTTTATTTAAAATAATAAACATGTAATTAAACATTATGCATATAAAAACTAAGCGTAAGCACATATTGCAGAAAACCTTAGAAATGAAAATGTTAATTGTTATCAAATAATAAATTGCAATTGACGGATTGCGAGCCTACGGTTATGTTAGGAATAAGAACGAAAATACGTTACTTTCATGACAGGCAGATGAATGTAGTTTTATAAAAAGTAAAAATGATCAATAAAAAAAAATTCAAACATAAAATTAGAACTGTCAAGTGACCTCCATTCGTGGTTCGTAGAGATATATATAGGATCTAAAATTGTAAAGCTTTTTAAGATTCTACAAGCAATCAATATATCAATAAAAAATAATAATATGTATACACATTATAAGTTACAACTAATTTAATTGTGTACTTATTTTATATAAATAGATATTATATATAATGTATAATTGAAAATTGTTACCTACTCGTATATAAGTTAATTTTATGATTTATAAAAAATTATAATACGATATGTATAAAGTATAAAACACCATAACACCAACCAATTAGGTTTTTAAAGATTTTTAAATATTAAATTTGATTAGTATAAACACAAATTTGACTATTATGTAATATTATAATAAATTGTAGTAACAATGAGTAAGGAGAGTTAGATTGGTACAACAAATTTACGGATGAATAAAAATGATTTAATCAATTATGGTCTGTCTATTGATCAAATGTATGATGACTATTATTATTATTATTATTATTATTATTGTTATTGATTATCATAAATCAAAAGCAAAATGATGACTGATGAATGACGCACGTCTAAACTTATACACATGAAATATATTATAATATTATGTACAATGCAACATGATACTCCCCGAGGATCTCGATTCATCAGCAAATATATACGATTTACATTTCATTTTAATAAGTTGAACGACTGCTATCGTAAATTCGTAACATGACAAAAGAAAAAAAAACAATATTTATATCAGATTTATAATAATATATTATTATGTTCTAATGTTAGGTTATTTGATAATTTACAACGTGTTTAGTATTATAAGTTTGTAATATATGCGTCTCTCATATACATATTATTATGTAGTACAAAATTGTTTTAAAAAATTCGTCCAAAAATTCAACAGATTTTATTATGTAGGTACTAATAATATTGTTCTTCGGATATTTCGAATAAATTTAATCTTCATAAATATTTATTGAACTGTACCGCAATGGAAACCGTGATATTAATTAATTTAAATTGCATTACAATATCATATAAACCTAATATAATATTTAAATTGATAAAACTTGGTAAAAGTCGAATTAATAAATTCGAATAAATTATATATTTATATATAATAAAATTTTAAAAAAAAACCAATAATAATACCTAATAAATACGTCTTATTACAATCCTTTTTCAAATCACAACATTTTTTATACTATTGCTCAAAAATTATTATACATATTTTAGTGTATTCTAAACTATTACTTTGATAAATTGTACTGAAATTTATTTATTTGGAATTTTATTTAATTTAAATTGTTTATTGCTTACAATGTTATATGGAAAATGTAGACATAAAATCCATTAGCGTAGGTGATTATCTGTAAGTTTTCTCATTAAAGATGAAAGTAATTAAAACTAAATATAATATTATTACTTATATTAATATATGTTATAAAATTATATTAATCGAACAACCCGATGGAAATTAATATTTTTAAATTCCCAGGACTAGTGTGGTTTTTGAAGTGAATGACTAAGTTAGTGTAAACAATTATATCGCGGTTTATGTTACTATATGTGTTTGTCAAATACGTATATTGTAAGAGGGATAGTACTTGATCAGGTATTGAACTTTGTAGTTGTGATTTAACTGCGCGTCACCGCACTGGCCCTACGAAACGTGTCTTCTATTATATGTGTAATGTTTGCTTGGTCCTTAAAGTCTATTTATTTGATTTGTAAACTTCAACATCTTACAACAAAACTGTATAGTAATTTATTTTTGTCAGAATCTATAATCTATCGAAGCTTACAAAAAAAGGTCAAATAATATTTATATAGTTAATATACGTTTACTAATATAAGTAAATATACTTCCCTATGTATTATAAAAAAGTTTATAATAATATTTTAATATAATATAATATTTTATAATAAACAAGTACCTAATACGTAATAGTTGTCTCAATATTTTTGAATTGATGATATTATTATCAAATATCATCCAGGTTCATTTAATGTATCGTGTGAGAAATAAAGGGTCTAGTACTTAGAATCAGTAGTGCAAAAAAATGGTAATTCAAAAGGGGATATTAAAAATAGGATAGAGTATATATGTATGAAGTAGAGGGAAGTGTTGGATATTAAGCGTGACACGAAAATAAGATTGAAAGGTAGATATAAATATCAATTTGTAGTGATAAAAGCATATACATTATTTGATCGGAGGGTTAATGACTAATAGCGTCCCCTAAACCCCTTAATAGAGAAGAGGCGAACTTCATATATTATATAATATATTAGAGTGGTTTTTAAATATAAAGATTAAACATTTTAATGGGCCACCACTAAATTTTGTTACAAACCATATAAAAATAAAGCGTGAAAAATTTGAATAAATATTTTAATTCTATGGCGTGCATCAAGAAGGCTGAAATGTCAGTCAAGGGGTAATTATCAGTTTTTTCAAAATATCACGAAAAGTATTGTACATTTTTTTAAAAAAAAAATGAGAATATTAAAATAAACAACGTGATGCATATACGATTATTACGCAATCCTTATAATTTTTATGAGAAGATGTTTTATAGTTTTATAACACTCTGTATACGTATACATAGTAAATATACAATTTTGTCTATATCTATCCAATTTTATCCATAATCCAAATATAAGTTGCGAAGTTTTTATAGTATTTTATATTTTTTTTATTTAATATTGATATCTGAAGAATAGTCATCCAATCGCTAAATGAATCGGAAAAAAACAATGGTAACCAAGTGTATTTTTTAACGTTACCTACTTATTTAGTTGTGGGCATTTTAAAAAATAGTCCGAATTTTTATATTATTATTACTATTATTAGAATTCAATATTCATGCGTTCATCAGTTTCATTCGCTGACTGGTCAACGTAAATAAAATGCAGTTTATAAAGGTATTAACTATTATTAGTTTCGATTACTTAGGTAAGCCTATAATTAATATTATACAATTGTAAAATTTGTTTAATACTGTCATTACAATACTGTTTCTCGATCGTGCAATATACATATTATAGATTGTTATATACATTTAAAAGATTGAGGTGATGGTAATTCGCGAGAAAAACAATTATACACCAGATTTCCCACGAATTCCTATGATTTCCCTATAAATTCCCAAGATTTCACTTACAATTCCTAGATTTCCTATAGATTTCCAGTGCTATGTATACCGATTTCTAGTCGAGAGTTACACCCCGGAGGCCGTAAGATTGTTTTGAAAAACGACAGTGAAAATTAAAAAAAAAAAAAACAAGAGTGCGATTGTGTTGAATTGTTGTTTGTGATTAATTAATACTATTAAATAAAATTATGTATAATAAGTAATCAATATATTACTTTTCGTGATAATTTAATACATAATAATGGAGAATATACCTATTAGGTACATTAGTATACGTATTTATATTGAATTTATTAATATTTAAATATTTTTCAATTTTATTATAAATAATTTACTATTTACTTCTTTAATACGATATACTTAATAACGTAGAATAATAATGTAGAAGAAACAAATTATAATTTTCAACAAGCTGTTCAGTACATTTTCTTAAATAATTAATAATTTAATAATGTATTTTTGAGCTTTTTTGTACTATCCATTTTGAGAAATACCAATTATAAATAAAAATTACATTGAAATAAATATAAAAAAAACAAAAATACTGGTCATCAGTAGTTAGTAATTCAGTACTCAGAATTTATAAATACAACATGTCTTTTTAATAAGTCAGAAAATAATGAACTGTACAAATAAAAAGCATTATACAATTATAATGACATGGAGTATAATAGACCACGTTTAATATGATAACCGTGGTATTATATGAACTGTATAAATGGTTATCGGCAATAATTTATTTTATATGAGTTATGACTTTATGATTATACTGCGGTATATTCACATACCAATGTAACCCATGTGTAGGTACTATTAATTCATAGATCTTACACTAATAGACGTACCTTTTAGTCATTCGGTCAAAGATAGAGTGTGCTTCTCTTGTGTGACTATATTGTCTTTTTTACGATAATACGATAATAGAATTATTGTACAACGTAGTAGGTATAAATTATCAGATTGTTAAATATTTAATCGTTTATTTAATTATTTATAATTATTATTTTATTACACATGAAGTATACCGTGGTATACGTGTAATTATTATTAATATGACTTAATAATATGCTAATAAAATTTAGTAATCGGTAATGTGTACAATATGTCAATATCGAATACTTTTATTGGTATTGATTAATGATTTAGAAAAGAAAATTAGAGACAAAAATAGTTAAGACTTACAGTTTTTGAACTAAAAATTTAAAAAAAGAATTTATAAACCATGTATCGACTCTAACACTAAGGAATAATGCATTCATGGAGGATACGCCACAGTGAGGAATTAGAGAACTTGTTTCAAAAACTAGATATTATTGCAGAAATCTCGAGAAAAAGATTTATGTAGGCTTGTCATGCTTGGAGAAAAGAATGCTCATTTATTAAGGCGATTATTAAAAAAAATAATATTGGGGAATGACCCTTAGGTAGAACACATTTACGATGGAAGGATCGTATCAAAAAATATGTCAACGCAGTGTAACGAAATATACGATGGAGAGAAGTTGCAGAGGACAGAGTAAGATGGCTCTACAAATTTGTTTGCAGGAACAGTCTTAATAGACGAAATCCACTAGAAAAAGAACAAGAAGAAACATGAGTTTTTGGTATAGTTCCATAAAAACTAATCATAAAGAGATTATCCATATTTCCACACAATAAAATCAGACGCATAACAGTCATTTTAAAAACACTATACCTCACTGACGAACATTATATTTACAATTATCGACATCGACATATGATACGATAATATTTTAATATCATATATTATCGTAAAAAACCACAAGTAACACGAGAGAAGCGTCCTCTATATTTTTGACCGCTCGTTCATACAGTGATTCTATATTATGCAATGACCATCTAATAATATTATTAGCATAAGGTCTATGAATTTACTATATTATTGAACTAATTAATTATATGTATAGAGTTTCAGATATATTCAACAACCTATTGCGCGCACTACCAAATTACAATTTCGTTACTGTTTTAACGGACCCGATCAAGAATGCAACATAGAAGAACAACGTTTACTCGGTCAGTTTTGTTTTCTATATTCAATATTTAAAATTTCGATTTAAAATCAACGTAGTTTTTTATATTAAATTTTGTTTTAATATTTAAAATATAAAAATAAATTTATACGTGCATTGAATGTATCGTATATGTGTAACATGTTTTTACATTTTTCATCGAGTTATTATTTTTTTTCTCCTAAGACTGTCCCCAAGATTCGAACAAAGAAATAATTGAATGTCAAACGTCAAATAAAGAACCGGATGAATGTCAATTAGAAGCCGAAAAATGTGTAAAATATGACAAATATACATTTTATGATTGTTTAGTTCAAGCCGTTAGTTACATAGAAACACAACCTTCAAATAAAAAGTACTTCGAACCAAAAGGATCAATCGATAAAGTGATTCAGATCAAAGAAGACAAAACAAAATTATAATAAGGATTAAACAATAAATTAATATTCGTTTTGATACATAACGTTTATACATATACAATATTATACATTTTTGAACATAAACATATAAGTTATTGCATTTAGGAGAAAATCTACGTCTTGAAACTTTAATTAATTTGGTCAATATTCAATTTTATTCTTTGTCTGAAAAGATTTTAATAATATATTTATTTATTAATTGCTGTAAGTATTTTTTTCCTTTTACTCTCTGAGAATAAAGTTTAATCGATACCCAAAACTTACTAAAAAATATATATAATATCACAGCATATTTTTTATTAGTATTCGTATGTTTTAAATATTTAACAAGTTAATAACCAATAATAACCATCATTATAAAAGCGTTTTCAAGTTTTCACTTACCAGTTATGTCATTGCCATTTTAATGTAGACGATTATTATTTATAGTTTTATATAATCGATTCATAACAATAAAATAAATTACTTTTAACAATATAATGGAAATATAAAAATTAATCACTATTATAAATAATACTACTGTAAACAAGCTTCTTTTTCTTTTTTTCGTGAATTTTTAATATTTCTAACTATTATTATTATTTTACTCAAACAATTAGTATTTTAATTTACTAACGTTATATTTTATTATTAATTTTCTTATTTTCTTATTCCGTATATTTACTTCAAGCAAATATAATATAAATATTATTCAAGTTGAACGTAACTACTAATCAATAATGCCAGCTACGCGGTATGGATTTTTGTTATTTTTTTTTTTTTCATGCAATCAGACCGGATGAGATTAGTGTATATAGTATATACTATACAATATTACTCTGTCTTATAGTCTGATTATTAAATCTCAAATATTATATAATGTCTATATTACACGGTTACCATTTTACCACGAACATTTGACCGGAAATTTATTACTGGTCGATCGATAATTTTATTAAATTTCTTTAGTAGACTAATCGATCGATATGGGGGCAGAATCGTATACTTCGTGCGGTGGGTGTAGCTTTTACAAGTGATATTTGTCACTTATTTTAGATTTTGAGCGAAGCGAGGAATGTATTGGTTTTACAACGATGTTTTTTTATTATGTCCGAAAACATTTTTTTCGGATAGAAATAATATCCGATTATCACGAATAGGATATGCTTTCGGTATCAAATTGAAACAAATTGGTTATCTATTTGTAACTTTATTTAGCTCATTTTTCAAATTTCCAAAACTTATTCTTTGAGATAAAAAAAACTACCAAAAATAGTTGAAAAACATGCAAAATTCAATGTGTATGATTTTGACAAATTTGATTTTCAATATTTTATGATAACTAATACAATTTTTAATTTAAGGATTTGAAAATTGTTTTGAGTATTCTCATAGATGGTAAAATGTTGAAACGGTTTATAAGTATATATTTGGATATTAAACATCCTTTAGAGTAAATAAAGATCTGTTTACTGTTATGCCAGTCAGACCTTTACCGAATGATTATTTTCGTAAAATTCATCGAAATAAGGATTCAAAATTTTAATTGAAAAATTCACAATTTTTCTTTTTTCGTTTTTCGTTTCTACCAAATTCACCTACGTTTCTTCGAAATAGTCAAGTAACTGTGATAAATCATATTAAAATTCTCGGTATGTGTTATAAAATATTTAAATTCGATTGTCACGAATTCAAAATGTACAGAATAGTAATTCAAAATTTGAATACCCAAATTATTATAGTCTTAAACAGTTATAATTATACAGAGAATACTTTGAAATAAAATATAAAATAGTAATTATAACTCAAACGCCTCTATACGCCCCAAGAGTATAAACTCGAACACAATTCATATTTAATTCGTTGTCAAAATATCAAGTATAGGTAAGGTTTTCAAACATATTAAGTATTTGAATAAAATTAAAGATGAATTCAAATTACGCACGTTATAATAATAAATTATTGTAATATACAGGATCTAAAAAATATACTTATTTCTAAACTTTAAAAATAATTTAATTTTAATTATCGTTATATGCATTTATCAGCGTTTTAGCGTTTTCTAACTTCGACTCAATGATTTTTTATTATAAGTTGTTTATTTCCTATAAACAAATTTAAATGTTCGACAAATAACTAAATATAGTCAACCGTATATATATTAAAAAATACCTTAAGTAGTCGTATGATAATCACTGATTGAAATTTGATGGCGGCGGAGGAAGTACGTGGGACTTAATAAGTCACCCTTCTTATATAATAATAATTAAATGTACCCTTTATTTATTTATTTATTTTAATTTTAAACGGGATTTTATAGTTCATTATAGACATTATAGTTTAATTAACTTTTTTTAAAAATACTACGTGAAATAAATAAATGAATCTATTTTAAGGTTGTTCGCGGCTTTCATTATACTGCATTTGTCAGATGTATCCAATAGCATAACAATTGGTAACTTGTAAATTTAAGTAAAATATGATATAAAATTGTATAAGATATATAATATTATATTACATATTTTAAATCGAGCTGGTGTATAGAAACCAGAAAGATTATAAACGTTGATTTAAAAAAACAGGACAATAAACATTATCAGTCAAATGTCTGAATAAAAAGTATAAACCGAGACGTAAACGACGTCGTTTAAAAGTTTCGAGATTAAGTATTAATAGAAGAGAGGAACGAGAATACATACAGTTATGGAATGAAAGAAAGGGCATGAATTTATGCTGGACTTTTACTAATTTGATTCTATATCCTTATTGATAAACGATAATAATATAATATGTATACCGAATCATATTCACAGATTAAACGTACCAAGGAATAATATTATATAGTTTTTAAAGGATGTTTACATGTAAAATCCCCACAGCCTCGACCGCAAGGTTCTTAACGGGTGTTCGCAGAACACTGGTGCTCAATGAACTTGGATAAAGTGTATCTCTAAAATTTTAAAAATAATTTTTAATTTCATCATTTTTGATTGTACTTAATTTGACTTATATGCGAGCTTGGATATTCAACATTAAAAAAATATTAAAACAAAGAAACGTGAAGAACTAACAAATATAGAAGATGAAAAGAAGAGTAGCACTTTTACACGTAAAAGTCAGCTGGTCCAAATATCACATTGAATAATCCAAAAACTTAGAAAAAAAATGTATTTCGTGTAGCAATTTAAAAAAATATATATATATATATATGTAAAAGTACTGTTTTATTTTTCGCCGCCTGTGTTTCGCAAAAATCTTAAAAAATTTCAAGAGTTTCCGGTTTCGTGATTCTGAAAAGGTTAAGAACCGCTAGCCTCGATTAACGTGTGAATCGTATTTAAGCCTTTGGACGATAAAAATACCGAGGTCTTTTAACTGGATCATTATTTGATCGATTGTGTTAAGAGGGAGGGGGGGGGTTATCGTGCTCCGCTGATGTTGTATTTTTTTACAATTCATAAGTTCCCGATGCATAAATCATCTTGCGTCGATGTTATTGTTATAATATGTTATGTTTGATGTATTTTTTTTTTTATAATTATACCTACCAATTATACCAGCTGCAACTATTATATCATGATGAAAACATATAAATATATATATTTTAACACGCCTATTCGAAACGTTTATGTAATAACATATTGTTATGTAATATATTATTATACCTATATATAGAATGTGAATCTTTTTTCGAGTCATGCGAATCAAGGACATCGGGAAAAATACCTATACATTTCATTCGCAAAATCAAAGCGACTAATTCAATTTTCGTTTCTTCGCAGAACGCAGGCTTTCGCGTTATAGTTAACCCCCCCCCCCCTCACACTTTCTCCCTCTCATAACTTACGAGCAGAGCAGAATCCGTCGGAATCGCGGGAAATTTTAAAACAAACATTATTATCATTATGATGAGTAAAGACTGTATCTTTATATAATAATAATAATAATAATATATATTTACGAGGAATTACGTCATTGATGTTTTATACCATTTCCAGAGGTATAATTAGTGCACTGAACCGCGGTAGAACTCTATATATCGGATTAGACACAATCCATGCGGAATAATCGAAAATTGCGCCGGCGAACTATTTTGTAATTAGGATTATATTATATTATTATCAACGAATACCACCGACTGATACACGCATATTATACTCTTAGCTATTATATTATGTGCAAACAATAATGCTTTAATTTTCAAAACGCATATGTTATAATACATACATACATATATATATATATATATATATATATATCCAAAAATAAACATTGATTTATGCATATTGTTCATGTTGAATATTATACTCGTGTGTATATGATATATAGGTACGATAACCGTCAGAAAATTACTGATAAATGTGAAATGATAACGAAAACAAAACAACATAATATTTTTTTATTTCGATTAACTACATACAAAGATAATATAATGTACGAATGATAAAACGCGAAGTTTACTAATCCTCCCAAAGTCCACTTTGAATAACTCCGTTAGATACCTAGAAGCCGTATCCCATTAATTTATTATTATTCTATACTTTGTTGCATGCCAACCAGATCAACTTGATCCCTATCAAAATGAATTAGTTAAATTCTAGACTCGTTTGTTTAAATACGGTTAACTTGGAGAGTAAAAGTTTACAAATAAATACAATTTGACGTGTTATATAATACGACTTGTTCTTCAGAAATCGTCTGTGGTCTTCTCAGTACGTCGTTTATCAATCGTCTGATTCGTCCTGGTATCGTTCTCGCTTGTATATAGTCTTTAAGTCTTTCTTGTTGACTATTCTGGTTGTGTGTTTTAATCACATCAACCATCCGTTATAATTATAATTATAAGTAAACAGAATACATTATGTGGTCCGTATTGCGTCAAACGGATAGAGAGATATAAATAAATCCTATATGTATTATATATATATATACGCGTTTGATAGTTCATGAAAGTATACAATATCATTCGGGTTGGCCTATTCGTGGTTTTTTCTGTATAGATAAACTAACATAAATTTTATAATATTCTAGTCCCACGATAACACGGATGTAGTTGTCTTATTCCTAGTAGTTAAATGTTAATATACAATATAATATAATATAATTTACTAGTGATATACTATTTTGTAAGTATGGTGGTCCAACAAGGAACCTGGGTCTTTAACAATACTGATATCTGTGTACCTACCACACGCTACACAGCCGATTAAAATTATGATACTATTCTGTTTTTGTTATCAACATTTTACATTTATCAGTAAATACGAAATGATAAAGCTCCTGAGACTCTTAAAAAGACAGCCATCAAATATATTGAATATATATATATATATGTGAATGGCTGCTGTACACCAGTGCCTAGCTAAAGTGGTGAAAAAACAGTAGGGGACGCTTTTTATCTTTGTAGAAAGAATGTTCCCAATTCCTTTTTACCCTATTATGATGTAAGAACCACCGTTCAAATAGTAGACGTACGGTAAAATTTCTGAAAATTAGTTAAAAGATTCAGTCTCCCTGCGTACCCCCTCAATTCAAACACTGCTGCGTACTGATCATCTAGGATACTTATTGATTTTTCCCGCCACAATTTATGGGACGTGGCGAAGGGGATATTTGAGATGCGGTGACCTCTGAGTTCTTCCAAGGAGGAAATGAGGGCTTAGGTTTTAGATCTGGGTGATAATTTAGTACATAGAATGAATTAATTTGTATTTCTGTATAATCATTTTATAAACAATTAGGTAAGTACACAAATATTACCTACACAAAAAACACAACTATAATGACGTTACCCTTTTGACTATTTAGATGATTGTTATATAAAAATATACCTATAATGAATCGGTGGATGGGTCATTAAGCAGTAGGTTTCTCAGAAATTTTTAATACAAGGGAATATTTTTTTTTTTTAATAAGTGAGTTAGAGGACATACATTTGTAACAACTGATTATATAAAACAAAATCTGTGATAAAGAAAAAATAATTATCGTTAATATTTGAAACATGATATTGGGAATATTAAAAATTTACCACGCCACCGGCCACTATAATAATAAAAACAAAATACAATTTAGGTACAATTTACAAAATATAAAGTCGAATTAATTAAAACTTATTTTTCTTGCTGTGGAATTGGCAAAGTATTTTTCTATATACTAAGATACTTCGATAAACTGTTCTCCCAATTCACGTTCAAATGGCAATCATAGCTAATTCACTTAATCATAGTTGATCATAGATAAGTTTTTATTTATTTAAGTTTACTGAAATTTCGTTCTCCACTAGCTACATTTACTGGTAGCGTTAAAAGTAAGTATACTTAAAGCTATACACACATTTGGAGAAAAATCTCCTGTATGCTGTATTCATCACAAATTTTAATAATTCAATGGAAGATAGATTTGATTTAATTTGTTTGTCATCAAAACTTTTAATTCATCCGCCATTTCAATTTCATTAATGTCAGTGAAATTCCGTCAACACGAGTTATAAATTTGCACATTTATTTTATAAGTGAATTTTTTTTTTAATATATCACGTCGTGCTATAATTGTTCTACCTTGCGAATTCTCATAACGAGGTTTTAAATCTATTTTCTTTTTCAACAATTCTTCAAACGATTTATCATTATTAAATCTCAAATTTTCAAAGTGCATTAATAATTTATTTAATAACTTACAAAGCTTCACACTTATGTCAAAGTGTATTTTTTGCAAAAGTTTACTACTCATTAAGTTTATGCGATTAAACAAATTATATCAGAACTAATGGAAAAAAAGAACTTGAAATTTATTAAGTAGGTATATATGCGTACAAAGATACTTAGTACCTTCATACTATGAAGTATCCTTCATATTTAGTTATTGAATCCAAATCATTGTTCTCAACTATATCAAACAAAGCATTAAGTAATTTCACCTATGAGGTGTTTCAGAATAAATATTAGTTATAGCAGATACTTATATAATACGTAGTTTCTATAATTTAAGGTCACAAATATAATAATCAAATATTATTTTATATTTAATAAAATACAATGAGTTAAAATATTGGAATTATATTAAACTTGATATTCTTAGGTATTATGTATACGATTAGTTTGTCATATACTACGGTTATAGGTACATATAATATATCATTACCGTAGATACAGCCGTAATATATACGAAAGAGAACTATATCGATTAAAAAGGTATTATGATGAGGATTTCGTTTTTTAAATACGATTTAAAATTTTTTAAATATAAAAAACGGAGATGATGAAGATGAATATTTGAGTCTTTTGCCAAAATGTTCATGATAAATAATAATTATTAATAATTACATGATGAACACGGTATTTTTTTAATTTTTTTTGAAATTTAAAAATAACTTTTGATGTTTGCCCTATAGAATAGTCTATTCTATAATCAATGGTATAACAAAGGGTCTAAATGGTGGAAAATACGGAGGGATCCCTCCAAAGTTGTTTAATTAACACTATCTATCCCTTTACTTATCATGCCTACAATAATACAATACATTCCTAAAGGGAATGAACTTTATATTAAAATCAGCATTATTATTTATTCTTGGGATTCACGAATTTGCATTCGTTGAAAAGTGCACATGACGTCAGAATAACACTCTAATTTTATCATTTAGCTAACCTGAGTCGGATGATAACAGATAACTGTCGATGAGTATCTAACCTATATAAGTGAGTCAACTAAATTAAAATAGTAAATACAATTTGTAAGTTAAATAAAATGTAATTATACATTAGTCGTACGCACAATATTTATTTTATACAGAACGGATAAAGTTTGAATTGTGATTGTTGAAAGACAATGCAATTTATTTACGAGGGAAGAAAAAATGGCAATAGATCCCCAAAAACTATTTTAGCACATATAGTTTATAGACGACATGATTGATAAAACTTTTTTTTCAGCGTAGTTATATTATATAATATTTAACAATTTTATAGTTTATATTTCTTTTTTAAAAAAAAACCCGACAATATTTTAATATGCCCACCTAATGAACGTATAAAGATTTTAAAATATTTTAATCATTGAAATTTGAAACTTCAATAGAAGACCGATAAAAATTGCATAGTGAAATTATCCGTGATTAGCACAGAGCGAAATTACGATAAACGATAAATGTATACCTATAATATAAAAAATGATTATATAATGGCATTTTAAATTACAAAATATTAAATTATATATATATATATCATAGTATATACGTATATACATTATTATAATATGATTTATATTTTATATTCGTTATTTCGAATTGTGATTAAATTTGAAACTACAAACTAAAATTGCTAAATCCCGTCAACGGTTAACTAGGTAGTTAAAAAATAAAAAGTCAAGTCACTCTTAGAACGATTTAATGAACACAAACTTTCTAATTCAACACGTTGTTTCGGAAAAATCGATTAACAACTATTTGACTTGACGAGTCTTCTTCTATCGTGTGTGGTCGATAACCTATTAAATTCCTTCGTCATTCCAGTATTCGACAGCTTCCCTTCTTCGTCTCGTTATACGCGACCCATTAAATCTCTATGATCTGCAATTCTATATACGTTGGGGCTTTATGGCACTGCAGAATTTGGTCGTCTGTCTCTGAACCTGTTTGCACCCAAATAATTTATCTTCCTGAATACCCCATCACACTAAATTACTGTTAGTTCTAGCTAGCAACGCCTATTCTTAAGGTCTATTCACACATATCAGTCACGAGACGTCTGACGCATCCGATCAGAGACAGTCAAGTCACCGACGATTTTGACTGTTCGGTCATGTGTATTTCACACATATCAGTCGCCGAGACCGGTCAGTTCCGAATAATCGGGTCAGTCATGTCGAGTCTGTTATACCAAACACGTGTTTACACATAACGTATTAATTATTTTTTTTTTTAATATTTTTGTTTATTTAATTGCTATTTCATTTGTTTAATTTAATAATATTAAAATAATACTACGAATTACAAAGTGAATATGGAAAATTTCACTGACGAAGAATTATGTATTATTGCGATCGTTTTGGACGAGGAAACCGAAGGAGAAGAAGAGAAGACCACTCCGAAAAGATGAAAGTGGGTGCATGAGGCATTACAAAAAAGAAGAGTTCTTGACACTATATAAGGAACTGACTGAAGATGGAAATAAATTTTATCAATATTTCAGAATGTCTGAATATTGCGTTTTAATATGTTACTTGAGAAATTCTATGTATATTTAAAGGAAAAAATAAAATAAAATTTTTTTTTAAAATGAAACTTACTATCTGATTTCAATTGTTCTGCTATTTTACTCCAAATGTCGTTTTTATACGAAGTGTCCATATATTTCGGATTTAATAGATCCGTACAGCACTTCATACTGTCGAACACATTCGATAAGATGTTCGTCATTCGTCATTTGGCCTACAATATTGTCGTCCGTCAAAACAAAACAAAAAACGTTGGCGAAAATTCAAAAGTTCTCGAATTTGTGGCTGAACGGATACTGACGGATCGGATTCGGATAGAAAACTGACGAGTGTAGATGACGCGATCTAAATTTAGCGAAACGTTATTTTCCATGACCGAGACTGTCCCGACTTATCGTAACTGAACCGTCTCGTGACTGATGTGAATAGACCTAAAGTTAACCTTAATCGGTTTAACGTTCTCCATAGTACATATGGGAGGTCGTTCCCAGAAGGCTTTTTTTTATGAAACTCCGTAGATGGAAATTCTCATTGTCATAATCTAATCTGCTCTTCCTGAGGTGGAACGCACGGTGGTGATTCACATCTGTTTAGGAAACTTCTATTCTAGAACGCAAAGGTTTTGATGGTGGTATCTGTCCGTACAATGGCGCTTACTTTCCGTCGAATTTTAACTTGACGAGTAAAAATATGAAAGTGATTTTCACTATTTTTCACCCCGGTAGGTAAATGTAACATTACGTATAGAAACGCGTGTGGTTAAAAATTTCCGAGATCTATAATACATTTTTATTATCAAATATCTGATATAAAATGAGTATTATTATTATTATTTGTATAAAAAAAAATTAATATATTCTCTTTAATTTGGTACGCGCGATTTAATATTGTTTTACTGTTTAGGCACATGGATTATTCAAGTTATATTATTTAACTTTAAATTAAACCAAAAACTATCTAAAAAATTGTTTTGATCACGTCGTATGGTGTATAAAATATATTTAGGTTAGGTTAGGTTTGTTCGTACTGCAATAATACCCCATGTCCGTATATTCAAGTGATGTATTGATTTTTATTTTTCGAGCTAAATTCTTAGAATGTTTTGAAATTGGAAAAAAAAGCGTTTTCACTTCTCAGACTTTGTTTTCCAGCTTAAGAGGCAATAAACGTAGGAACTCGTAAAAAGAACTCTATTATTTATTTATAATGGTATACATTATTTCCCCTCTGTAAACGTTTGTTTTGTTTTCAGCATATTCCACCGCGTTCGCTATACACACCTATTTTCAACAACCACTTTTGTATAGGCATTATACGCACTTTCTGTTGTAGCACTCCCGGGGAAAAAAAAAAAATACATGTTTATAAAGACGAGAAAGGTGATTGTCGAAAAGCCCATTTAGTTTTAATCAAAAACTTTTTTCCCCCCCTATTCTATATGCACATAACGTACAGTGTGGTCGAAATATTTCATGTTACATAAGCGATGGGAATTACTTACTCCGTTATTTTTTGTAACGCGAAATATACCGATCAGGCTGTATAATCGCACAAAGATTTAAAAAATATAAACGAAAATTTGAACCGGAGAATTATAAAAGTTTGTACGTAAATTAGAATACAATATATAAGATTATACGAATGGGTACGTATGTATAGGATGTACCAACTTAGAAGTAGTTGACGCAGTACGAACCAATGTTCGCTGTAATGATCAATGAACGAATATAATATGTTGGTTAGGTTAAGTGGTTTAAAATTATTGTTATCTGCTTGTTTTTAACGGAAAACAAATTAAAAAAGTCAATTTTCGAAACGGTATAAATATCGACTGAGAAATATAAAAAAAAAAAAAAATAATACAAATTATTAAAGAAATTTGTTGAAAAAACTCGTTTGATGAAGGTATTGTCGATAAAAACGTATTTCAGTTTTCGACCGATCGTATATTATAATATACAGGTAACAATAATTTAAAAAAATTACAGTAACCAGTAAACTGAACACTACAAAACAAAATTTATTTTTGTTATAAGTGTTTTTGTCGTTATAATATATATATAATATTATCATTAATCATGTTCTCGTGGCATTTGCATTTTCTCAATCTCATCAATTGAAGTAATCGATTACAGTGACAACATCGTTCTACGTCAACGTCATTCATCAAACGGGTAATATTATATTATTATTTAACTTGCCAAGAGTAGAGGGAGTTATCAGGTCACAACCTTCCCCTCATAAGGATTTGAAAACCCTTAAACAAATGATAGAATAGATTAATTGAATGTTTTACCAACAAAATTTAGCAAAGCCCCCTCCCCCATGAGAAAATTCTGTCTACGCATCTGACGTTGATCAATACTTACCTACTGAAAAAGTACGATAATAATATATCAAAACCTTATCCAGGGAATTTATTTGTAAAAAAAAAATCCTACAATGACGTTATTCTGTAAATACAAAAATTATCGCGAAATTTTCAACAAAATAATAACGATATTTTTCGTCGAATAATCTTTTTATATCGGCGTGCCTGGAACGACATCCCACAATTGATTTTTATCAGAAACCCACGGTAGCCGCGTATAAATTATTTGAAATAGTATTTACGTTTGTTCGTCTAGAACTCGAGAGAACATTTATATTTGTATAATCGTTTATATCTGTTCTAAATTATTACAATTTACCACAAAATTTCAAGTACCTATTTATAGGTACATACTATATTTTAATTTTTACTCTTTCATCTATCAACCATCATATTATTTTCGTTTAAAAAACTAAGCGAATATTTAAGTAGGTACAAATAAAAATTTTAAAAAAACTAATTCCGCGCGTGTAAGGGAATAATGATTTCACCCCACTATTACTGCACTCTAATATTAAATCCTCCCTCCAGGCCTCTCTCCCCCCGGAACATCCACCCACCCCCCTCCTTCAACCAACAAATAGAATTTCGACATTGAAATCATATACGGACATCCGATACTTACACTGGTTGAACACTTACACGAATTCATAAGTATAATATGTAATATATAGTATATAATTGATAATATAACGTTTCAAGCTCAAGAGACTTTATCGTTTTAATAATATTATATAGTCAACTACCTCTCCTTATGCACTCCTAACCGTACACCTTCATAACATGGCGTCCGCAGAAATTTTTCAATGGGTAGGGGGAGGGGCAAAATATGTTTGTTTTTCAATTTTTAGTTTCACTAGCGGAGTAGTGCTAAATTATCGTTTGTGAAATGTTTTCTTTCGTAGGCATTGGCAATTTAGTAACCTAAAAATATTTATTACATAGCGATTATAATAATTGACCCAAAAAATCCGAGGGGTTTTTTCTTCGAACCCCCTATTTTTTAATATACACGGGTTTAAACCCGTTCGACCCCCACCCAATAAATACTCTACTGCTCCGAATCATCTCTTCTCTTCATAACGAATGCGGTCCAAACCATTTTAGCCAATTCTCTCTCATTTACCAAACCCAACTCCGACAGTTTCCATTATGTATCTTCTATAATCTCCACGCATCCATATGTTTTGGACATCCATTACACTCATCCTCTGTTTCATTCTCTTGTAATATAGTTCACTGTCCAAAAATTCGATCATAGGCGGATATTTGATTTTAGATTACGTTTGCGTGTGTGTGTGTGTGGGGGGGGGGGGAGGGATGGCTTGACATTTTTACCTTAATCATAATCCAAGATATTTCAACAAAAAAAATAGCGATATGAAAATATAAATTAACGTTTGACAAATGAATTAAAAAGTAAAAGTAAAAAAAAATTATGAAAGAAATAAAATCATAAAAATATTCTAAGGGGGCTCGAGTTCCCAAAGTCTCACATCCAAGGTCCATTCAATATTTGCTGGCCTCACTAGGTACTAGCTATAATATCTTATAATATCTGCCTTTCAATAATTTCTGCATCTTCTTGTCACATGAATCATCCTCCCTCCCACCAATTCATCCGCAATTTATTTTATTTTTCACGTCCACTTCAGAACCACTATACGTTCCGCACCACTTTGAGTAGCAAATGAAACGGTGGCGTGAATGGATTTTGTTTGACTTGGTCGTGTAGAATGTAGATGGCATTCGAAATTTAAATACGATCTGATGCTTCTTAAGGATACGCAATCCGCTTGACGAGCTTTATCAACAGATTATTTATTCAATCAAGTACCATAAACAATGGAATTATCAAAATTATTAAAATGGAATTTATCGCAAATCATCGCTCATTTTTAGAACGTAGGTATACTTATTTGAATTGAACGATAATCAATACGGCCCAGGTTATGCGGCTTTAACAATACTAATAGTATACATTTTAAAAATTTTACAAGAGTAATTACTAAAAATTAATACACAATTATTTATATTTTTCAACTAAAATCCTCAGTTAAATTTGACTTAAGTGAAATGAATCATCATATTACAGATGCAGCTATAGGTTTTTGAAATCCTCTTTAAACTCTTGAAATTGGAAAATATTACACAAAACTAAATGAATAGGTATTATGGATTATTTATTTAATATGATGATTGTACAAACAGAATTCTTCGAATCAGGTTTACTACGACCCACGAAGTTATATACCAGTAAGTATATATTTAATAATTTTTTTATCATTATAAATATAAAAATTTTATATGACTCTTGGAAATTGTTTATATTACAAACAACGTCTAAAGCTTTTAACATTATTACTAAAATGGAACAATGGAAATATCTTATCATCTGCAATTGGATATCAATTGTTATGAATTAATTTGTTTTGTTGTTAAAATATAATAACGAAAGAAAAATTGTTTGATTTTTCATTCAAACAATAAATTCAAAATCAATCTATACATTATATATTATAGATAATACAGTATATTAGTTAAAACTCACATTTTTTTTATATTTTAATCATCAACACTCACTACTTCTCATCAGTATTCAGCATCAATTTTATCAAACTGTTACTGTGTTACTTTGGGAGGTACATTGATTTATTAATTTAGAACAAATTATTTTTATAATCAAAAAAAAAAAGTATCTGTTCCCATTATGTTACATTATTGTCATTTCTACAACACAAAATAAATAAATAATACTTCATTTTTTTTTTAAATTGTATTCTACAACATTTATTTAATAATTATATGAATATATTTGATCCGTCACAATTTCAAAGTAGAACTTCATTTAACATTATACAAAATTGTACAACCAATCATACAAAAATATGTTTACTATTAATATTAAAAAAAAAATTAATAATAAAATTGAAGTTGAACGTTTTAAATCTGCGTCAGTCTCAAAAATGTCTTTTTATTTCAGAAATAATAGATATAATGCAATAAGTTTCATTGGATATTTAAACTATCAGGCCTATATGATTATATCTATTTAAAAAATAGTTTAAATTTTTAGTTTATAGTTTACAATGACAATTTTTACTCTCTTATGTTATAAATATATATATATATAATAATATGATTTGTTAAAAATACAAATTAAACTATGATGGAAAAGTAAAACAATAAAATAAATAATCTCACTCAAATAAATCTATTAAAATTATTGTAAGCCAAACAAATGAATAAAATTATTTAATAAAACTCATTTTTAATCATAATTGTTTCAAAGATAAAAAAATAAATTATAAATTATAACAAACTATTTATGAGTATTACTTGTAATACTTCAAAAGTTTAAACTATTAATATTAAAGTTTATAGAGATTTAATTAATTCAGATAAATAGACTATAAGCCTACAATGAAACTCTTATATTTATTAATCCTGCTGAATAATAAAACTAAAGATGTAATGAAATAAATAAATATGAATGAATCAGCCGGCATTACATAATTACTGATATAATATAATTAAAAAATAACAAATATAAAAAAAGTAGGAGAAAATATAAATGAGAGGAAAATATAATAAAATGTAGATCATTATTTACTATTTCATTTCTACTATTTATACCCGATTGTTCGAATTCGAACTGATCCACACACGATTATCTTTGGTGATAACGTTTTTCTTCTTATTGTCTTCCACTTTCTTCCATAATGTAGCTATTTTACTTGTGACTTCTTTTTTTTGTCCAGGTGTAGTCTTTACTGAGCACCCTGAACTTGTTGCTGATATGTTAGAATTTAAGCTGGTATTACTGTTTGTTTTAGCTACCATGCCCATTGTTGGAAGACTATTATTACTACCTGCCCATTGATCTCCGCTACTTTTTAAACTATTATTACTCACTGAATTACGAACACCCCTAATACGTGAACCTGATGACTGTTTACTGGTAGGCGGTTTAACTAGATTTGGTACACTAGTATGTTTCTTGCCAGAAGACCCAGGTGTAGGTATACGTGATTCTTCTTTTACAAATGTGCCTTGCCTTTTGAGCGGAGCAGGCTTTTTGGTAGGTGTTGATTGTGAACTTTTAGTTACCACGGGTACTGGACTACCTCGGGCTACTATTGGTATTCCACTGCCACGGGATTTTTTCTTTCCTCTAATAGACTTCACTTCTGTAGGCTTAACAATTCTAGCCGAGGATACAGGAATATTTGAGTCATTATCGTCACTGGAATAACCATCTGTACCTTCTGATGTAGTAATTTCACCAAAAGCATTTTTCGAATATTCTGTTAACATTAAACTGTTGTCTTTATCTTTTGATCGAGGTTGAACAATATGAGATAGATCTAGATCAGCTAATGTCCGTGTACGAAATCTATCTTTTTCTGAGGATCTTTTCATTTGAAATTTTTCTTTTGGCGACATTTTCTTTACAGCATCTTCAGAAGAATGTGAATCTGATTCATTTACAGGTGACGATCTAGGTTCAGGCTCCATACTATTTTCTCTGCTATCGTCAGATGTTATTGTATAAGTATTATACCTGAAAATAAATATAACTATTAACTAATAACTAATAACTATAAATATAATATTATAATAAATAATAATGTGTCAATTATTCATCAACTGTTTTTAAACTTAATTATACTTATACAATCATCGAATATAATCTAATTACCTATCCTTTTTCATGTTTCGTTTTTGTCTAGGTGTTAGTCTGCGTCTAATTTGAGCCGGACTGGAATAGTTGGGATCTGAAGACATTTCTGATGATGGCAAATCTTCCATTAAAGTCAAATCATCAACAGCTGTATAATACTGAGCACCAATTGACTGTTCAACTATTTCAGAACGTATACTCGATATACTAGTTATACTATTTTCCATATCAAAATCAGTAACTTCATCCATATAAGATGGAGGATTTATATTTTCAATATTAACGCAACTTCCTAACGAATCATTTCGTTCATTGGAAGTTATTCTTTTTTTATCAAAACCACAATTGGACTGCACACTTGTCGTCATGGATAGCAAATTATCCATATCTGATGGTGGTTTTATAGCGTCCAAATGTGTATCCTCAAAATCCAATGAAGATATGATACCTGTCAAAATATACATAATTATTAATTAATTAAATTAATATTTTTTAATTATTTCACATTAAATTAATATAGTTTATACCTATTTCTCCTTTGTCCAATTTTATTAACTTTGGTTTAAAATTTTCATCAGTATTTGCACTTTTATAAGAACTTGTGAGAGTTGAATAAGTCAATGTTTCATCATCTTTCCATGTAGATTCATCACTTTCATCTAGTTTAACAATACTTCCGTTTCCATCAATAATATCCCCCGGTGTAATTGTACTCAAGGATTCACTAATTTCATTTTCTGATTTTAATGTACTTGATTTTTTGTATTTATTATTTAACACTGGTATTTCTCTTTTTTTATGAATTGATCCTCTTTCAATATTTTTTATCCCTTGGTTAATACAATTATTTAATAAATCTTCTTCATTTAACTCTAATACATCATTTGTATCTTTTGATTTGTTTTTTTGTACATTTTTCATGCCAGCTGCAATACATTTATTTAACAAATCTACTTGTTCACTATCAGACAAATCATCACTCTTGAGAGTAGTGGATGATTTCTTATCATTATTTATTCCAGCTTCAATACAAGATTCTAATAATTCATGCTGTTGTTTATCAGTGATATAAATATCTTGATTCGTATTTCTTTTCTTAACTGGCATTTGTGATTTCACTTTTGCTGACATTTTGATACCAGTAGCTATACACTTGCTTAACATTTCTTGTTGTTCGTCATCGGACAATTCTTCATCAGTTATTTTTATGCTTGTTATTTTCTCAATACCAGCATTTATACATTGGTCCAGTAATGCATTGTTGTCGTCATCATCATCATCATCATCCTCAATGTCATCTTCCGACATAGGTTCGCTATTCAATGTACATGCATCGTGTAAGGAATGTGATCTAGGTAATCTGTTATCACATTTACTAGAGTCATCCAATGAAAATTCACTACCTATAGAATCAGTTGACATTCGATTATTAATTACTGTAACAGGATCTGAAAACATAATGAAACAGACTTGAAAACTTTCATATCAAAAAAAAAAAAAAAAAATTAACAAATATACCTTCTATTTCAGAAGAATTAACTGAATTTGACACATGGGATTCTGTTGAAGGAGAATCCAATATTAATGATCTAAACAATAATAAAAACAAATTTACATATGTTAAAACATTTAATGACAAATAATCAAACCTAGAAATAGATATGTTTGTTGAAGTAGGTATAGCAGAATTTTGATTGAACTGAAGATTTAAATTTCCCATAGGTTTAATTGGTGTTTGATAACGCCTCTTGCCAACCTAAAATTTATATTTATAAATTAAAAACTATTTAATTCAAATACCTTTATGACAATTTTAAAATTAAATAATAATTATTAACCCATCATTGGTAAACATAGGTATATTTTATAACACAATTACTATACTATGTGTATACTTATAGGTCACACGTTACTCTTTATTTCTATTAACAGATTCATCAGTTTAAAACTTCAAATTGTTGAAAAAAAAAAAATGTATATTTTACTATTTACTAAAAAATAAAATATACTTATTATTAACGATTAATTTATCAAATAAATATAATAAAACTATATAACAATGTAATTGATAGAGGCAGTGATGATATAAATATTGTGCCAATAGTACATTGGTAGCATTGGATGCTAACTTATTGGTATTCTCAAATTTGACAAAACATTTATTTTTGTAAACATGTTATTTGAAAGTATTAATAATATCAAATTAATTTGATATTTATACAACTCATGTCTGAAATGTTATTTTTGAGAGCTCTTATATATGTACCAACAAGAGGTTAATATTTAATATGATACATGATATTAACATAATATCATATAGTATATTATTATTAATAGGTATTTTTAATTTAGTATCAAATCAGAAATTAAAATACTATTTAAAGTTGATAATTAGTTAAAAGGTTATAGGTTTTTACATTTTTATAAAGTAAATAAATTAATATAAAACATACTAAAATAATTAAAAGTAAAATTTTTTTAAGCAAAAATGATCTAATATTACATATAATATAAATAATATGTATAAAACAGTTTTACATATTATTTTCCTTTCTAGCGAAAGTTTACTAACTAAATGATGAACAATTTGGATAATACTTGCTCCAATATACAACATACAAACCAAAAATTACCCAGGAATCAAACGTTGACCTCAAAATGTATTCAAACATGCTTACCTTTATGCATTTTTTAATATATAATAATTATTATTATTTAGTATTTACCATTTTCATTGATTGTCGAAGGATAACATTGGATTCAGAACCATCTTCTGATGGAGCAATCATTGATAAGTCCGAATGTGAAGTAGCTGTACTTATATTGGCAGGAGTTCCTTCTGTACAAAATCCAATAATCTCATCGCCCTATTAAAAAAAAAAATAATAATGAATGATGAATGAATGAAAATAATAATCTAATGAAAAAAATTATTTTAAACCTCGTTTTCAGCTATTTTATTTGATGATAAAGTAGACTCGGAGTATCTGACTTCAGCTTGGCTATTGTTTTGCACCATAACTGGAAGTCTAGATCTAAACAAAAAAATATGATATATTTTACGAAATTATATAATGCTTATATAAATTGTTTATGTTTACCTAGCGTGAGGTATAAATCCTGGATTCTTATTTTGCAAGTACGGAAATGTAGAAGAAGGCGACTGCTAAAAAAATAATTAATGATAAATTAATTTAATTTTTTTTTATTGAAATTAAATTCATGATTTGTAACAACTGTAGTAAGTAAACAAGAATCATCACAAGTGAACCAGCAAACTGAAGTGAAAGCTACTAGATATTAATACCACAAAAATCAATTATTCACGGTTATTGTTATTCACAAATCACATTCAATCTCATTTTAACAGTTTTTTTCACTTTTATCTAACAAATCAATTTTTTGCTTACTTCAAGGAAACCCATTTGATTTAACTGAAAAGATTTAGATGTTTTATCAATAGGTGGAGAATCAAATTTTTTACCATCCAAAATATTTCTAAAACATAAAAATATTTTATTATTAATATTTAATTTATTATAATAAATAAAATGTTAAATTATATTTCTAAAATATATATATTTTTATTAACAAAAAAGAAACTCACATAGTATTGTTTAATGATGATAATTCATTTTGTCCTTCGTATTGTAATTTTATCTAAAAATAATAAGAATAAATCAAAAATAAATAATTAAAAATTGTATTTATTTTATTAATCATTTACTCCTGAAAGATCATCATCAATGGTTAAACTACTCAAACTTGTACATCCTGAACCTTTTCCTGGCATTTTTTCTTCTTTAAAAATAGTCACACTATCTTCAAAAACACTTTCATCTAAAACAATATTTATTAGGTACTTAAAATTATATTTTATTTTTATATCTATTTTGCATGAAACAACATTGTAAACCCCATAATTTAAAGTTATAATAATATAAATCATTATTTACTTTTGAAACACCGTGGAGTAGGTGGAACTGTCGGAGTAGGTGAATCAGGAATTTCACTTGGTGTTACAATTCCACTAGTGAAACGACTAAAATAAGTAAATTAATATAATATAGTAATACAATATGTATACCAAATTTTAGAAAAAAATAATTATCAATAATACCTGCACTCACTGACAGCAGAACTACCAATATAACCCTCTTGTGGCTCGCAGCTTTCAAGTGAAGCAATAGAACTGCTTCTTGAAAACATTAATGGCGTCTCAAATGTAACCATTTTACCTAAATTAATTAAACATTTAATACACAATTTTTGAAATGCTATACTGTGTTCAAAATATGATCATTAGTTTTCAGCCAACTCGTTTACAAGGGCTTAGCTTTGTTACTAACTTTGGTTCCAAGCATCGCTGTTTGCGGAAGTGTCATATTCATTCTAGTATTGACAACAAACATCTACACATAATTTAAAACAACTATTTCTACACAGTGACCAGTGTAAAAATAAAAACAGAGAGTGCACACGACACAGTGCTGAAAGTGTTCAATGTGAACAAGTGATTGAATTAAATGTGTATGACTATGGGCGGTTTTGGGGCTCAACCTAAAATTACTTGTACCCTAATAAAAAGACAATTTTCAAAAGATATTTTAATGTGAAGTTAAAGCTCCCCCTAGATTTTAGCACTAGTTGCACCACTGTTGATTTGGTGGGGAAAACATACCATAACTGACAAAAGTTTGGCACCACGACTAATGATTTCATTTTGAACAAGCATATAATCAAATACTTTACAAAATTGTAATACTTTGTTTAATAAAATTTATTTATTTATTTATTATATTAACACTTACAGTCTTTTTGTTCGTCTTTAACCTGTTCACCATCTGGTGATTCACTTCTAGAATTAGGTACATTCATATCATGTTCAGAAGGTTCTACTCCAGATTCATTATGACTCTAAAAAAATAATTATTTAATTTAATTAATAGCAGTTTGACTTAGAAGTTTAATAATAGATGTACATTTCCTATTATTATAATATTTAATTACTTCTTTAATTACTTCATCCTCTAAACCACATTTTCTTAAATCTGTATATGATGCTGCATTAGAAAAATTGTAAGGAGTATCTTCAGTACAATATGTCTGTGTTGTGTCACCAGTTAATGCTTTTTCACCATTATCATCATCTCCACATAACAAACTATAGTTAGTTGCTTCATCTAATGAAGTTTCAGCATACTCGTTAGATATTTTTTTGTCTTTCTCATTATAACCGACATCTTCCTCGACTTGGTGAATAGGAGCTTTGTTGTCTTCTACGGTTAAAGGATTAAATAACTCATTTTCAGTTTTAGTTGTTATATTGTTTTTGTTCATTTCATTAGAATATGGTAATTGTGAAATGTTTGTCAAATTTGTTTCACTAAAAAAATTAATATTAAAATAGTATAAATTTTACATACAAAAATAAAATAACATACATATCAGCTTTAAAATCATCTTTTTTTACAGTTTTCATTTGTTCAGTACATTCTATTACACGTGTATCAGCTGAATTACTTATAGTATTATCTATTGTAGTATTATCTAGCTTCAAGTCCTTGCCTAAACAAATTTTAAAAAATTATTGTTCATCTTATGTATTATTATATCCTAATAATTTTAGCAAACCTTGGACGTCATTATATGCAGGCATAGCATTCATAAGATTATCAAGAGCTGCTGACGAACCAGTTGAAATCATTTTATGTTTAGAGTGAATCAATGATCGTAACATGGGAATAATTCCCAAATTAATCATTATTGTTTGATCACAAATATTACGTGCAGATAAATTCCAAATTACTCCACACGCATTACTTACAATTGTTAAACTAGTAGACTGTAATTGATGCATTAGCATCTCAAATACATTATGTTGTCTTAAAATAATACTGTTAAAAGAAATAAATATATATATATATATATTTAATATAAAGACTAATAACTATTATTTAACATTATAAATACCGATATTCTTCATGTAAAGCTATAACACCAGAAATATTCCTCAATATTCCACCAGCATTTTCCAATATTATAACTGATTTAAAAGGACCTGATCCGTTTAATGTTTTTATCAAAAATTCAATTGCTCCTTCAACTTTGCATATTTCCTCCTAAAATTAATATTGTTGAGAAATTAAGTATTATAAAAAAATTAATTGTACTATTTTATATACTTTATTTTCAAGTGAATGAGCAGAAAAATTCCACAATGCAGAAAAGAATGATTTCAATGTTGTTTCTTTATTAACTTTCATTGATCCTTCCGTTAATGCTTTAACTGCTCTTACCTCACGTAAAATTTCTTTACTTTGTGCATCAGCTCTCCACGATAAATTACGCAAAACACTTGCAGTAACCTATTACAAATTAAACACAAACATGTTCAATAAATGAGCACAGTAAACTTTTCAATAATTGAATACCTGTCTGAGGTCTTCACATTGTATTTGTAATTGCAAAATTAACACTTTTAGAAATTGTTTAAAAGAACATAATAGTGTTTTGGTAGTGGCATCACCAAAAGTTAAATTAGTTAAAGCCATTCCAGCATATCGTCTTAAAGTAACACATTCAGAATTTGGTTCTAAATCTGGTTCACTGCCATGAACTTCATGATCCACTTGTATCAGTCTAGTAATAGTATATATTGAACCTTCAAAATAAATAAAAATGATACCTATTTCAAAATATAACCGCATAACAAACTTACCTAAAACACACATGGCAAATCGGTGTTGACTATCAAAAGACAACTTCATCAGTGCTGCAGTAGCTGTGATAGGATGTTTGCTAATATCTAACTGTTTAAGTGCAACAACTGGCGTATCACAATATTCTCTCATACTTTCCAATAACTTATATACACGAGACTCTCGACGACCTTGTTTCTCATCTTGATTAAAAGTTACAATATTTTTTAAAGCTTGGCTAGCATTGTGACGTACTACAATATCAGCATTCATATCATGAACAATTTGCACAAGTAATGGTACACAACCTGTCAGTACATTTTATATTAATTAATAAAACACAAAAAATACAATATAGTTATAAATTACTTACCAGTTTGTCTCATTGCTGCACAACAGTCAGGAGATTTGCTCATAGCTAAAAGAACTGAGACAGATTGATAAGAAGATTGTATTGAATTGTTGTTTTCCAATAGTGACAAAAGATTATAGACAATTTCTACTTTTGCTCCTAATTGTTGTTGACTGTTAGATCTCATCGATAGACCTTCATTTTCACATTCCAAAGAAGAAGTTTGAGATCTTAATAAAGAAGAATTAGAAGACATATTTGTGGGACCAACACTATGCCACATGTTGAATTTTTGATTAGCTAAGATGCCAGGCGGTGTAGGTAAACAGCCCTTTAAAAGTAAAATAAACTTTAATTAGAATTAAAATTCAATAGATATATTTTTGTTAATATCAGTGTATAACTTACATCGGGAGAAATTTTAGCTTCATCTTCTTCTTTATCTTCAGCCATAGCTCTTTTCTCTTTATCAATACGCTGATCCTATAATTAGTATAAACTTATTAAGTAACTTAAATAAATACTATCTAGTTATTATTTTTTTTAAATTTAATTTTCCTCACACTAACCTCATTAATCATTCTAAGGTGACTGTTATTGTTGTTACAAGAATGTTTAGCACTATGTTTACTATCATAAAATGACTGTGTGGTTGACCAATTATTAACTCGTCTATTGTCTTCAACATTGCATGATAATGAATACTGATATTGAGTTTTAGATACCGAGTGCCTGAGTTAAAACGGAAGTATTACAATTTGAAATAATTTAAGGTTATTATAATTATATAATTGTTTAAAAAATAGCTCGAGAGTTAATAACCAAAGTTAAGCTTATAAACTTACTTGCTTGATAAAATATTATTATTTTGCCCATCATTAAAATCTATTTTACCATAACTAAAATTATCTGAGATATGATTGTTATTATTATTTTGAACATGGTCATTATCGTTCTTGTTAATAACATTCCAGCGATTTCTAGGAGGATTGGATAGTGACCTCAAGTGATTTATAGAATTAGATGGAGATACATGAGACGATCGAGAGGATGATGACGAACGAACAGGAAGTCTTGATTTTCGAGCAGAATACATAATGTTATTATAAAATACAATGAAAACTTTAAAAAGACATTAAATATATATATATATATTTAAATTAAATTAATTAAACTTGAAGAAAATATTACAAATGTGAACATGAAACAATAATAATAGAAGTAAAAAGTAAACCTGTCAAGGTATATTGCGTTTAAAGGTTTTACATTCTGATCAATATCATAAATGGGGTGAATTGAAGGGGAGTGGCTATCAGCTGTTGTATGACAAGTGGTATATTTACCCCCAGAGCGAGACACTTTTGTTTTCTTTAATCTTAAATCTCAATATCATATATTATATTACAAATAAAAATAAATTTTGTATGTTCAACTAAAGTTTAATTATTAGTTAAATATTAGTTAACTAGTTATTTAGCTATGAATATAATTATTATTAAAAATTTAGGTTTTTAATTTTATTTATTTAATAAGTATAATATTTGGTCAACTATAAATTTATATAATAGAATACTAACTTACCTACATTTTTTTTTTCAAATTCTATACTATTTAAGGTTAGGTTATGTAAAAATGAATCCTTAGATGTTTATTCTATTATACACTTTAAATATATGTTGGTGTTATACTTAACGGTTGGCTGAGTCTCTAATAATTTGGAGACAATAAAAATAATCTAAAGATCTACACTGTTATTTTATTTTATTCTAATTATTTCCTGTCCTATGTGATTTTTGGTAAACAATAATAAAACAAAAACATAAATATAAATATAAATATATTATAAATATGATAACAACAATTTATAAATAACTAAATGAAACCTTGGTACAAATTCTTACACAAACTTATCAAACCAACGAATTGTTTTGTGGATATAATGATAAAATGACATCTATCTCTGATAGTATGTATTTATGATAGATAAAGACCAAATTATAAATTATAAATTAATAATAAAATAATAATGAGAATTAGAAAATTGGTTCAACATTTGTCCATATAAACAACACTAAGAGCAAAATATTTAAATACAATTTACTTTGCATTATCCATCTTTACCTAACCTAACTATACATGGAATCTACCTGATTTACCTAAACAATTAGCCATTAAAATCAAAGTGATTACTTTAAATAATGCAATAAAATATTTCTACTTATATATTTTAATAGTGACTTTGTGAATTCTACAAACTTAAAATAACACACACAAGCCACACAAAATATATTATATTATTATTGTTGAATAAATTATTAATATTACAGTTACCATTATAGAGTCATATACTTAATTTAATTTTTAAGCTAACTATTTTAGTCAAATAAATTAATCAAATTAAACAAAAAAATTCACCTGATTGCTATTACTAGTATTGTTAAGGGAAAGAGTCATGTTTGATAGTATTTTTCTGGATGGCATTCCTTTGTTCAAATCAACTAATTACATAAATAATACAATTTAGTATATTTAATTATATTTAAAACTTAACAAAGCAATTATATGCTAGGTATTTAATTAATTAAAATTACCAGAAGGCAAATTTTGAGTTAACAATGGTGTATCTAATTGCCTTTGAAGTTGCCTAGTTTCTTGATTAAGACTACGTACGGTTTCCAACAGCTCTTCATAGCTGGAAACTGGAAGTGTCATATCTCATAACTATAAAATAGTATTTGAACTGGAATATAAAAATATAACAATTATAATTAATTTAAATGTCTAATCAATAATTACTACTATTACTAATATATTAAAAAGAGAGAGGTAATTTATATAATGTGCTATTTCAAGGGCAATAATATTTCATGGTCTAAAGCTCACAAGAATTATTTCTATTTGTATTCTGACCCAATTCAATTTTTAAAAAGAATCACACATCTATAATGCTAGACCCAACTATAAACAATTTAAAAATTACAAAAAAGGAGATTCAAGGTTTAAAAATATGTCACGAGTTTACAATAATTCAAACCCATATAAGGATATTGGACATAATGTAGTTGCTTGCTATGATACATGTCAATCATCAACCAAAATTAGTATGACAAGCATGTAACTTAATAGTTGTCTCATGTATTAATAGAAGTCTGAAATTAATAAATCAAAAATGTATTGTAAATAGATTAATAATAAATATAAGTAATTACAAGGGTAATTACTTTCAACAACAATTTTTAAAATGTAAGACATTTAAAAAATATTAGTTATCTATAGCTAAACTGTAGTAATTAAAATCATTATTATATTATATAAATACATTAAGCTGATTTAGATAATGTTTTTATATTTAAATTGATAAGATAAAGAAATATATTAATATATTATTAATAAATGGCAAATATTCTATAATAAATAGATACTCTGTTGTAATAACTGTTTTATAAATACATGTTATCTCTACATAAAACATCGCAAGATACTTAAATTGTTTATAAAAATATCTATTATAATGGAATGCTTTAGGTGTTCGGAACATAGACCATAGTATTCTGGACAAAAGGACATTGACTTATTGTGGTTAAAACATGTAGTCATTGTCAAAGATTCAAAGAAAATAAAAAATGTATTATCAAAGCAAATTATAAGTCTGCCAGCTAAAAAATGGCAACACAATAAAATAATTGTTTGAAACTTAGTTCATAAAATAACTGTATAAGCATGTTTTGTTTATGCATAAGAACAACAAAAAATAAAATAATATATCAAAGAAAGTTTTAATTTTAATAAAAAAAACTAAAATATATTATACTAGCCACAAGTATAATATTAAATACAGAATAATTAACATGTGATGGATATTATTATAAACTGTTTTTTATAAAAAAATCTATATTTATTTAATTTTGTTATAATGTCAATAGGATAATAATACTTATTTTAAAATCAATATTTTGGTTTGCTTATATAAATAAAGTGTGCTTGTTTGTACACAATATTATTCTCTATCATATTCATTAAACATTTGTTTAATACATCACAGAATGTACCAATGAAGAATAGATATATATTTTTAAATGGTTGGTATGTACCCATTATAAAATAATTGGAAAAAATCTTACAGAACAGTACCTACTGTTTAAAATTTAGATTAAGAATATTTATTGTTAACATGTTTTAAACAAAAGATAAGAATATTACTATTTAAATACTTTTGTTCTGACAGATAAAATTACAATATTATTTTGATATTTGATATTTATATGATGTTTAAAGCATGGTGTTTGTTATCAATCAAATGGTGATAAAGTACAAAGGATATTTAAAAATATTGTTATTGATAAATTATTAATATAATAATTAACTTTGGACCACTTGAGAAGTAATTAAACAACACAATGAACAACATATAAAAATATAACCAAATCCAGATGTTCTACACATTTTAATAAACCATAAGTTTATAAGTTAAACTCATAACTTCTATGAGTCATCATAGCCAACGACTGGCGATACCTTGTATAGTATGTGCCATTAAAATCAAGGATGTAATGTTCTGGGATGACATCCACTACTACACTGGGGTCCAAAATTGTATCAAACAATGACTATCTACTAGATTTTACACTAAATCTTTCAGATATCAACATCATTAGGCATCTAGCAATTAATTTAATTTTGAAAATATTTTAATAATGTCTAGTACCTAATTTAAGCAATAATCAAGCCACCTACCTAAATCACCAATTTTATATTATAAACAATGGTAAAAACTGAAAATAAAATGTGTACATTGTTCCTAATTAATATTTTTAATTTATCGTAATTATAATTTGTTAAGTCAAATTACTTTATGCTGTCATAATATTAGACATACAAAGATAAAAATATTGTCATTTCCTTTTTATAGTTTGTGATAAATGAAAAACTGTACTAACTACAAGGTTACATAACTATATTACCTATAAAAGATATAATATTATTATTATTAATAGGTATGCCTACATATATAAAATATACGTAAATTAATAATTGGTATATTAAAATAATTGATGGGCAATAGACAATTAAAATATGTTATATATACATTAATTATAATGTTTGTTAAAATTTTTATATTAAGTAGGTACTCATTTAAATTTAAACAAGTATTTACTAAAAATGATCAAATCATTCTGCCAACAACTAATTATATGTGGGTATTTAATTGAACAAATCATTTATAATAAGCATATTTAAAAAATAATTGATCATTAAATTACACCTACAACTTAAAAATTTTGATTGTTGAGGTTTCTATAGTTTATAGAAAACAAGTATTTTATGAATATGCATATATTATATACCAAGTAATAAATTATAAGGTATTTGACTTATGCAAAAAATGTAAATGATGAATCTTAATTTAAAAATATATTATATAAACCTAAATGGTAACATGATACCTAACCATGTTATTAACAAGCTAAATAATAATAATAATAATAACAGGGAATTATAATAGTTAATAAATTATTATAAAATTAAAAAATAAAATAAAACATAATATTATATACACAATTTAATAATATTACCTACCTTAAGTAGCATATCACCTTAAGTTCACTTAAATATGATTAGATTATAAAATAAAGAAATATATTATTGTGTTTGTCGTTTGAATTGGATAAAATGTGAAAAATTAAAACGAAATAAACGAGACAAAATTATTGTATAACACTTAGGTGGTTTGAATATTTGTTACTACTTAAAAGTTACTAAAAAGAGTACCAGCCGAGGACTTAAAGAGCGTGTGGTAATACTCTAGAAAATTATCAACTTAACAATAAAATATTAAAATATGCAGTTTGGTCGGGAGAACGTGTAGAGGAAAATACTCGTTTGAGCATAAAAACAATGAATGCGCAATATATCACATTATTATTATTATTATTATTATTATTATTATTATTATTCTATTAATTTCATTACCTGTACATGGAACCGTGGAAGACACTTGGAGATGAAATTTCAAAGCACAGTTGTTGGTCCATAAATCGTCGGGAGAAAGTATACAGTCCGAGAGCGACGTTAATTAAGTAAGTAATAATATTATTAATTATTTTATCCGGACACGAAATCGAAACACAAAACTGCAAACCGCGGCGAACAGACTAAAATATGATATTATTATTTTACACCTATTATAAGAAGAGAGGCAAACATCGTGCGCCGCCAAGCGAGGTGAATTTTTGTTTGTCAGGTGCTCGACGGGACGACGGCCGACGCTCGACGCTCGCGTGTTGACAAATGTTATGTTGGCAACGAAATTCCGTGTTTTGAATTCACGGAAATCACATCAATAATATTATGTATTATTATCATTATAATATTTATAATTATACAAATTATGATTTGCGACGGCCTAGGATTCGAGAAATGTTACTGATCAGACGAACTTGCCACTTTTGCCTTTTGATTATCTAATTCGATGTCGGATCTAGTAAAAGTTTACCAATAATATAATATAAAATTGTTATATGGTTTAAACGTTTCAAACGGAATGAAAAATTTGTTTTTCTCTCAAAAAGTTCACGTGCGACCTTGGTCGAACCTGAACATCGTGACTAATAAAAATATAAAATTATCATAAAGACGTAAACGATATCAACAGCTGCTGCTGTTGCCGGCGACTATTATCACATGTTATTCTGTTAAATTTTGACAACAATTTCACGACTTCGAGATCTCCGGTCGACTTAATAATTATTAAAACGAAAATTACTTAATTATAATTATGATTACTACGAATATTTAATAATTATTATTCTATTGTCAAACAATGTCTAATACAATTCGCAATCTCCCGTCGTGGATGACAGAGTCGTCGGAATCTGTAAGGAAACAAAACCATTTCTAATACTTACCTACCTGTAACAAATTCCTTTTCATTTTCTTTCCCTTGCGATTTATTTTAAAACAGACTTGTGTGACCTTTGTATTTTTCATGTCCACGACACACTATTACCGCCTTATCGTAAAAAACAGTTAGAAAAACAAAACAAATTCATTAAATTTGATGGAAGAATTCAATTTTGCATGTTTGTGAATGTATTAGCGTCGTATGCAGAGGAAATTTTGTAAGTTACACCCTTACTGGCTACTAGATTTATATAGTTTTGTAGAGTATTCGATTCTATGCCGAATTTTCCCAAATTTTAACCTACCAACAGTGTTTTATATTATAATTAATATATAGGGCTAAGATCGATTCAAACAAAATGTCGGAAGTTGTATATGGTTTCGATATGGAATGGCCTACTACTGGAAAATCTAGAAAAACTGCTCTTATACAAATCTGTACTGACCATTCTACCTGTTATTTATTTCATGTGTGTGATTTTATATTTGATTATTTACTTTTCGTTTATCTACATATAATATCTTAATACGGTATTATATATTGATTTTATATATTTCACATAGGTGTTTAATGTTATAAAACTACCCTCAATATTTGTTGAACTTATTAATCACCCAAGAGTTAGATGGTCTGGTGTATTCATTAAAAAGTAATTTTTTTAATCCTTTTGAATTTGTCAAATGTTTATTAACAATTACCTGCACTAATTTCCATTTTTTTTTTTTTTGTTTCATAGTGATTTTACGAAACTTGGTAAAGATTTTGATATTGATATTAGTGGCGCTATAAGTCGTATTATTGATTTAGGTACCTACACCAACAAAATTTTGAATTTTGAATCAAGTTTTCGATGGAGTATGGTAAATTTGGTTCAAAAATTAGTAAGTTTACGTGCTAAAAGAAAGCTAGTAGTTGTATCTAATTATTTAATTTTTCAGCTAAAGAAAGATGTAAACAAAGATAACTATGTTCGTATGGGAAATTGGGAAAATACAAATTTAGACTCCAATCAATTAATGTATGCAGCTACTGACGCTTATGTAAGTGTATTTAAATATGAATGTGAGATTAATAACATATCTACTATGTTATGTATAATATGAAATTATTAAATAATATAATTCTGTTACTTAAATTATCAATTCGCTAACATTATTCTTATTAGTCAATAGTTTTTTTTAATTATTAAAGGCTTTCAATTATTCCATATTCTTATCAGTCTTTAACTATGTCTATAGTTATCAGTTATTTACATAGGCGTGCACAGACCTTGCTAGCAGGAAGGCAGAATGTAATTATGTATATATTATATAATATATAATTTAATATTATTTTGGTTATTAGTTAGTTCAATTAATATTATTGATGGAAGTATTTCAATTTTATATATCATTAATTTAACTGCAAATATAATATCGTAATTAAAACTTCAATGTTTATTTATATTATATTAATATACATAAACAAAAAAAAAATAAATACATTCTTTACAATTTACAAAAATACAAGTCTTAGCTCTTCACTTCTTCAGAGTACCATTCTTCTCTAAGAAGGAGTAAATATTTTAAATTGTTCTATTACGTCGTCAATGGTTAAGATTTTAGGTCATTTTCTGTTCAATTAACATAGTGAATTCGATATATCCAACGAAAAAGGTAGTAACTTGAATTTTTGTTTTTAAGTTACGACTTTTAACACTGTATTCTGATAAAGGATATTTTTCTTTATCGGCCACGAAAATGATTGTATTTCCATCTATCCCATAGAGATAATAAAATAATAAATACAAAAATAAAATAAAAATAGAATAAGAAATTAACTTTGAATTTTATTTTGCTCCTCCTGAACAATTGACAAAATGGAGTTACTACCTTTTTCGTTGGATGTATTGAATAGTCCATCTAGTCGATCCCGATGCATTGTACTATGTAATTTAGTTTTTACTAAGATTAATTCTGAAAATGCTTTTTTACAAGAACAACTAGTCACAGGAATAGTAACAAATATTTTTAGCATTTTAAATATAGTTTCCCTTCCACTACCAAACTCAGTTAACCATTTTACCCATGTATCACAATTTTTTATAGTACTTTTGGGTACATTATCTGTATGTCGAAGTAGACTTATTTTACTTTTTATCATTTCAGCTTCCAAACTAAAGGCTTTGGTTAAAATTGTGTTATTGTTGTAGTCAACATTTAATTCTAGTACATTGGCAGTACTTTTTATCATATTCAATATTTCCTGGCTAAATCTAAAATTAATACCATTAATCATTTCATCTAATGTTGTATTATAAACTTTAATCTTCATTTCTTCTTTAGTATCCATGAAACGTTGGGTTTTCTGAAAAATAATCAACTTTTCTTTTTTAACTGATGGAATTACAATTTGATTGTTTTCATATAATTTAAAAACTTTTTTGTAAATATTATCAAAATTAGATTCAGCATTTCTCATTTTTTCCCTTGTCTTTTTCAATGATTCAATTAACTGTACTGTTGTTAACAAATTAATATCAGATTTTTGTAAATATGCACTCACTTTTAATATTGAACATAATATAGACTTCAGCATTTCAAATGCAAAAACAAACTCGAAGGTTTTTATTTGGTAAATAATACCCAAACCTTTAGCAAGAATATCAGCTTGACTAGCAGATTCTGAGATTTCATTAATAGCAGTAAGTAGAGTAGAGTAATTTATTTTGACTGCACTAACAGCTTCGTAGCAATAAGCTCATTGTGTAGTAGAAACCAACTTCAAAGTTTTTATTTTCAAGTTGACTAAATTGGAAATTTTCTCTAATGTCGTAATGTTTCGCATATCTAACGCAGCTGCCCTCAATAAAATTATAAATGAGCTGGATATTTCCAAAAAAAATCAAACGTCATTCGATTGTTTTTCCCAACAGAATCGACTATAACGAGATTTGAGCAATATCCATAGTAATGAACAAAAAATGTGTTTTTCTCTTTGAATTTTGCTTGAACACTGTTTGTACACCCTGACATAGTTGATGCTCCATTGAAACAAAAAACAACTATATTTGAAAGAAAACTTTTGCCCACAGGAGGGGCAGCTGCTCCCCTGTCCTGCCCCCCCACCCCCACGTGCGCACGCCTATGGTTATTTGTCAATTACAGATCCTAATGTTGACATAGTATTTATATTTTTTTTTTCTTGTACAATACTTATTATTAAATTAATTTGGAAAAATAATAAATGATGGACACCCCATTATGTAATAGACCAAATTATTTATTAATATAGATTTAATTGTATTTACTAATAATAATAATATTATAATTTTAGATATCATTAATACTTTATGAACATCTAAAGAAATTGAATAAAAAAGAAAATGAATTGCAGATCAATTAAATTGTTAAAATTGGGACAAATGTGTTATGATCCATGTCTTGAAGTGCAAAACCATTTGTCACAGTCTTTAAAAACGACATCCAATAATGAATGTGGTTATCTCGTAATTGTTGAACACAAGCCAGTATATACTGTTGGCATCAGACAACGAGATTACAATTCACATTTAGAAAACGATTTAATCAAATTAGGTGCTGAGTTTAAACGTACTAACCGAGGTGGACTTATCACTTTTCACGGACCTGGACAACTGATTGCTTATCCAATTTTAAATTTAAAATATTTTCAACCTAGTGTTCGTTGGTATATTTCAAATCTAGAAACAACTATTATAAACCTTTGCAATGAAACATATAATCTAAATGCCACTACTACTCCTGATACTGGAGTCTGGATAGGTAATCACAAAATATGTTCTATAGGTATTAGATGTAGCCGATATGTTACTACCCACGGACTTGCATTAAACTGTAACATAGACCTGTCTTGGTTCAAACATATTGTACCTTGTGGCCTGCATGGTAAGGAAATTACTTCTCTTAGTACAATTTTTAAAAAAGACATTTCTGTCGATAATGTGTTACCACATTTCTTACAGCACTTTGGTAAATCGTTTTCATGTGAAATTATAGATACTGATCTTAATAAAATACACTAATTTTCTTAAATGTATATATAGTGTAGTTCCTGTTAAAGCCAAATTATTTATTGTTTATTATGCTCAATGTATATTGATTTTGTTATTTTGTATGTATGTTAGAACTTCAAATAACATTAATTATTAAGTTATAATTTCTGTTTATTGAATTTAGAAATTTAATGATTATCTAGATACTTTGGAACAAACCTAAGTCTTTACATACTTGTGATTACACTTTTTATAATTAATTATTAATGTATTGTATCAATAGAAATATAAGAAATAAAAGTTATAATTATTATTAAACAATAAAAGTCTTGTAATTTATTGTACACATTTAAAGTAGATTTTCATTCCCAAAGTAAAGAATTACTAAATTTTAAAATTATTAATTATATCTTTGATGTTCTCTAAACTTATTTCTTTAACACAAATATTATAACACTATAATAAGCCAAGTATGAAATTAATAAACAATTGTATAAAATATATAAAGTTAATATTGTATCAATATTTAAATACTTCTGCTCGATTGTCAAAAAAAATAAGAATAGGTTTTTTGTTTTGAAGTCTTAAAAAACTGTTGGTCATACTTAGTTTTAAAATTATGATCAGGAATTGTGACTTGTAACATTAGCATATTTATTTTGAGACATAATAAGATAGCTAAGTGATAAATTTGTTTCAGATTACTAATAAGTAAAAAATTCAATTTATTATTTACATATTTCATAATTGTAGTTTTTTTTTTTGGTGCAATGGTGTAATTTTAATATTTTTATTAATATTTCCAAAAGAGAATATTAAATATTCGGTTGAATAATTTTATAGTTTTTTTTATATTAGGTCTACACAATGCTGCTAATAATCGATAATATATATGTGTATATAATTTTCTTTTGAATTACAGCATATAAGTAAAATGTATACTTACAATTTTATTTATCTAATTATATGAGATAATCGGAAAGAGTAGCATCTTATAATATTTAAATTATTTTGTTTTTTAGAGGTTTTTTTTTTTTATACAAGTCATTAGCCATAGTTATAATTTGAAATTTGCTATCAAGTTCATATTCAGTAACAATGCAATTTAGTATAGATTCCCAAAGATTTTTTATTAAATTTGTTTTAATTATATGTAAATATTTTAATAACATTACTTATTTAATGTCGAAATCAAATTTAATCTGAACACTAGACCACATTTATACAAGAAAAAAGGCAAAATTAAAATAATCTGTGATCTTTAAAAAGTAGGTTTTTATCTTTTAAAAAAATGTAGGGATAAACAGAATTATGTTTATTTTAAATATGTTATTTTTGATGCTAATTTCTAATTCATTAATATTAATAATTAGTATAAAAATATTAAACAATTGAAAAATTACCATTAAGTAATTGTTATTTTGCTCTTAAATAATATAAACTTCATATTATAAGTACTGTGCATTTAAAATAATGTTTTAAATATTCAGTTTAATAATTAAATTGTATCACATTATAATATAATTTGTAAAAGTTAATATAGGTGGGTAACAATAATATATTATGTGTAATTATGTTACAATGCTTAAAATATTTATATTTACAAATTTAATTCATCAAATAATAATTATAGGTTTTCATAATATAATATATAAACTTTTATAAAAAAAATCCTAAAATACACATTTTTTTTTTTTGTTCATATAATGAGAAAATTAGAATTGAGCTGGTATTTTTGGTAAACCAAACTCATCAACAGCAATTTCACCTGGTTTACTAGTTTCTTTTTCTTTTTGCCCAGGTTCTTTATCTGGAACACTCACTTGATCAAGGTAAGATGTATCATCATCTAATGCTAATTCATCACCAATTGCTTCAAGCTCTGCATTTAATTCATCTTCATCAATATCTGGAACTCCATATGTTCTACCTAACGCTTCTTGTACTTCATTCGATTGATCCAACATATCAGCCATTTCATCTTGAAGATCCTAAATTTAAAATCATACTTTTACAATTTAGGTGTAAATTATGTATAGTAATATATATTAAAAGCATAAAATCTAATATATCATTTCTGATATAAAATTTTAATTGTTCATACTTTTTTATAATCACTTCACAAATACGTTTTATAACCAAATCGAGTATAAATAAATTACACTTTTAAATCTCAAACACTTAGGTGATAGAGGATTATGGATAGGAAGGAAAACTTAGAAGTATATTCTAATAAATTAAATATATTTTTGCATATAGGTATCAAATAGGCATCACTATCAGACACATTATTAATTAGTTAACTCTCAATTTCATATTGACTATAGCATACAAATAGGCAAAAACTAATGACAGTTACTATTTTTTATTCCATTACTGAATTACTAAAAATTAAGATTAGTGTGTAATATTACATTACATAAAAAACATTCAATATTCATTGATTATTTTAAATCATGATTCGTACTGATCCACATGATTCATTAAATCATATTTTCATTTATAAAAATAAAAGTATGGAATGGCAAATATTTCGTAACAGATTCACCATTATCACAATTTTCCAATTGTATATTATGTAATAATTATTAATATAACATCTGTCTACCTCGATGTCATCTATATTAATGTTCTTAAATTCTTTTTTCATTTGCTTCATGCCAGTTTTCATTGCAACTACTGTAGATTGAGTATCTTTCAATGACTGTACAGCATAAGATGCTTGTTCCATATTGAAAGATTGATTTCTTAAGTTTTCAGCTTGGCTCTCATATCTACAAATATTTATTTAGATTAATTTTTTTTTTCAATTGCCAAAATATATTAAAATTAAATTACTACTTGTTGTTTTTTTATATAATTATTAGGTATATATTTTGTTATATCTTACTGTTTTCTTTGTTTTAAAACTCGTAATGCTTTTTGTTTCAATGAATTCTTAGCTGGACCTTCTCTCATTTTGATCATTTGATCTTTCAACTTTTTTAATTCTTTATCTAGCCTGTTTATTTTTTGTTCCACCGATTCGGCACGATCATCTACCTATATACGATTACAAACACATTACTGTAACTTAATATTACATAATTGTAAATTGAACAATATGATTTACCCCTTTAATGACAGTAGTCATATCTGGAGGTGGTGCCTTTTCTTTCGCTTTTCCAAATATACGATTCATTTTCGTCGATGTTAATATTCAATGAATAATTGAAGAATAATATTAATATAACAGGTTACGAATACGAATTAAACGATTATTGACGACCAAATTAATTAACAACGATACTAGGACAAAAATCGAAACCCACGTTTGACTATTTGCGTTATGTTTTTTTTGGAGTTTGTGACTGACTCATCGTCATGTAGTTGAAAACAAAAACGTAGCGATTGAAAAATAAAAAGATGAATATCAACTCTTGAAAATTCCTGATAAAAAAAAAAAAAAAATGTTATCAGTGTAATGTTATTAGTGGTAAACGTTGGTTAAACGCAATAAACCACATCTCGTTATCACATCGGCTTCGCTGCCAATCAAAGAACACGTAAGCAATATCAATATGACGTCGCGGTTTGCTTGCACATTATCAATAATAGCGTTACATTTATGATATATCTCGCCGGACAATGCACGGATCGAATGTTCATTTTGAAACGTCAAAACAGAAAAAACGCTTCGTTCATTAGTCGAATTTTAAATGTTTTGCCTTGCGCTCGTGACAATTATACATCAACGTTCAAAATGATACCGGCGAATAACTACTCGTTGCTCGTAATAATTGTGTTCTCTTTATACGTCTGTACGGTTAATTCCATCGAATTGACATTCGAACTACAAGATAACGCAAAGGACTGTTACTACGAAAACATCGAGAAAAACGCATCCACCACGTTGGAATACCAGGTACGTTTGGGTCGAAAAATATGTCGTGTTTATAATAATAGTAAAATCATTTATATACTCGATTTTGTTCGTTCGATAACCAGGTCGTCACCGGTGGCCAATACGATGTCGACGTGATAATCGAGTCGCCGACCAAAGAAATCCTTTATAGACAAGTGAAATCGCAATTCGATAGCCACACATTCGTAGCGCAAATTAGTGGCCCGTATGCGTTTTGTTTTAGCAACGAATTTTCGACCTTTTCGCACAAACTCGTCTATTTGGATTTACAAGTCGGCGAGGAAGACGCTCTGCCTGGTATTGGAGAACAAGTCACTGTTATGACTCAGGTAAATAATATTGTATTCCTATTTGAAGAGATAGTTTAATGATTGCTTAAATGAAATTACATGATAATATTCTTTGGCACCCTCAAACTGCTTTGTGCTACAATTGAAAGGGTTCAAAGGAAAATCCTTTGTTTTACTGCTTTCCGCCTTAATATTAAACACCCTTTTTATTATTATTTTTTTGTTCTAAAAACTCTGCAGCTCTAAACCTTTTTTAAAAAATACTCTCTAATACAGTTGATTCTCAAGAATATCTCTCCCTCTTAAACTTTAAAATTTCATTATGTCATACTCGTTTGATACCTACTTTCCTCATTCTTCCTTCCTCAATTTTCTTGAGTCATCAACTATTAATAGGCTAATGCATACAGCCAATAATGACCCCAATTTTTTCTAATAAGCTATGATTTAATTCAATATTTTTATTAATTAATGTTTTGGTACACTTTTTCATTTCCAATTCTTATTAAGTATATATAACTGTAACTCTTTTACTTTTGGGCTTGCCTGTATTTTTAAATAAATAAATAAATAACGTTTTAGATGGAATCAACTTCACAAGACATTCACGAATATTTAAACAAAATTATTGATTATCAAACTCATCATAGATTAAAAGAGGCACAGAGTAGAAAACGTGCGGAAGATTTGAATCATCATGTAACATTATGGTCAGCTGCTGAAACTACTGCCATATTACTTGTTGCCATTGGCCAAGTTTTTTTGTTGAAAAGATTTTTTACTGAAAAAACCCCATCTCAAATGCAATATAAGTCAATGTATTAAAACTATTAGATTGATAGTTAATATGTATAATAATTACCATTATGGCATTATAAAATTGTTGACATGTTGTCTTATTTTACTGCATACTCTATTAGAATGTGTTTACGAGAGACTATTAAAATATATACCTATTATTTTTGTGTTAATTTTTTTTTTCTATATTCAGGGTTTTAAAAAAACACTGTTAAGATTATTATGTAAATATTAGTTGAATAAATAATAATTTATTACCATGTACAATAAGTTCTTTATAATAAAGTTTAAAAAATATATTTTGTGTTTGCATATTAATAATTATAAAGTATTAAAGTACATTGTAATATATTTTATTATACATTGATTAATTAAGTAAAAATTGAATCTGAATGCTTTCGACAAACGTTTATTGTTTGTAAATCATTAACAGTTTTGTCTTTTAATAAACATAAGTTTTTATAGATTTAAAAATGTAATATGTATTATTTAATTGATATGAAAATTAAATATATGATTTAAAAACGTTTAAATAATCCTTTTTATTTCATTACACACTCACAAAACAGTGAGTGTTTTAATGTGTTGAGTATTTAAATATATTGTTTCTAATATTTATTTGAAAGTTATTTTTATTTATAATTACTATTTTTTTTAAACAGATAGTAAAAAAAAATAATTTTTTTTTAATGTACTAGACTGGTTATTGAAAATGATGATGTTTCGATCATATACAATAGCACTTGAGATAAGTAAATAGTAAATTAGTTATAATTATAATGACATTTAAATATTGGATAACCTACTAACTTAAAAGACAGGATTCAGATTTTGCTATCATAATATCATGTCAGACTACTGTAAATAATTTTTATTTAATTTTAAACAAAAACCATTTTATATTTAAATTTCATAGTCATAAGAGTATGGTAATTACTTTAATAAACTAGGTTTGTACCTATTTAATCTTGAAAATTTATAATTAGTTTATTTGTTAACAAGTTAGATTAACAAGCTCAGATAATCAAGTTTAGTAGGTACTAGATACAAAATTACAAAAGTTCTTGCTATAAAACTGATTGGTTCGAGTATTTATGATCAGTAGTGCAAAAGAATTATAAAGTCTAACGAAGACATAAAAATAGAATAAAGTGTAGATGGATGAAGTTGAAAGACATCGGATGTTTTATATTCCGTGTAGCAAGAGGATGCTGATATAAATAAGGTAGATATTGTAAGACAACAATTAGGCCAGCAGTATTGTACGGTTTAAGAATATTGACCAGTAACAAATAAATGGAACAGAGAATAAGTAGGTATATGGAGTACATAAAGGAGATAGAATGAGAAATGACTACATAAGGGGAAGTGTAGCAGTTGCATAATTTCTAGGGAAAATTAGAGAAAAGCCTGGACATGTAAACGTGTTATGAGACGAATTAATTCAGGAGCATCTAGAGTTTTTATAGAAATGAACGAAGTAGTGAATAGACGGAATAGGGAAAGTATTAATATTGTCTGTGTAAATTGACGAGAAGTAAGTGATATAGGAGATCGAGATTTATTTACAGTATTTAATTTTTTATTAGATTTTATGGAGTTGTAAGAGGTTGGACTAAAGTGGCCGGGTCTAGATGGAGTCCATCTAGTTGCGAGATAAAAGAAGATGCTGAAAATGTAAGATATTATGTATAATTTGGTTTCAGTTTTAAATTTTTAATTAGCCAAAATAAAAACTAATTGATCTTGAATAAATTTAATATAATTCAAACTGATCTGGAAAATAAAAAATTAATAATTTAGGAAATAGTAATTTTAAATTTCCGTGTATGTAATTTGCTTTTTCTACTAAATTACAATTTATGAAAAAAAAAATATCTGATTTTTAATACAAATTAGTAAACTAGTTTTGGTTGCTATAAACTAGTTTATGTAGCACTGAAATTCTAAAATTTCTAAAATGTGAAAATAAAATTTTTTATAGTTAAGTATCTATTTGGAATTTTTGATGTACCCATTATACCCTATCCCTGATTTTCACCTATTACGTCACTAGTTAGATTAGGTTATGTTAAAAAATTATCGGCTTATTCAAATAAAAAATTCAAGTTTCGCTTATGATTATAATATTATTATTTATAGTTATTATAATTTATAGGTAGGTACTTACTATTGATTTTATAATATATAATTTTGTAAAATAAAATCAATGCTATTACTATATAATCGCAATTCTAACCCGGAGCAATGTGATAAGTTTAGTACATATATGATAATTTTAGACTTACATTATTGCGTTATAATTACATGGAAATCACATTCTATATAATCCACGTAATAGAATTAAATGCACTTACCTCATTAGGGAGGCGCCATTTATATTCCATTTAAGGTATTTTTAGACGATAAGACAATAAGATGGTCCCTAAGTCCTAAATGGTTGTCAAGAGGCGATCGCCCCCCGTTAGTAGCGGATTTGAGGGGGGAACGACGTGGCAATCGCCCACCATTGGTGTCAGTGGCGTAACTGGGTTAAAAATAGAGGGGGCAAAATAAAGTACTCACCAAAATGTAAACAGTGGGGGGTGGGGTAAATACATTTTTCTTTTACATAAACCTAATTTTTTGTTTTTACACTACTATAAGTTACTACACAAGACACAAGCCTTAAACTCATGGGAATTACTTTTATTTTATTTTAGTTAATAATAATACTAATAAGTGCTAATATTAAAATAATACTAATAATGCTAATAAGTATTAATAAGAATAGGTTTTTTAAAATCCCTGTCAACAATATTTAAACGCATTTTTAAGTTGTTAGTAATGAATTATTGACTTATTTTGGGGGGGGCAAAAGTATTATTTTGCCCTTCACGATAAAATTATGGGAAATAAGTGCCCGGCGGGATATGAGTGTGATATCGCTCCTCCAGTGGCGTCATTTCAGTTTCTACTAGACTAGGGTAGACCAATAAATTTGCCGACTATTTTTAAGAACAGTAGTGGGAAGGGTCATTTTTTTTGGTGGGTATTTTATTTTATTGTAAGCGATAATCAATTAAGGGGTTGTATTTAGTGGTTGTTATTTTTTAAATCTGCCGACTTAGAATTTGGCTATTTGTAAACTACGAATGTAATGACGCCATTGCCCTCCTCCCTTTGACCTTTATTTTTTTTAATCAATTCTTATGCAATATTTTTTAGTTTTCTACCTATTTTATTTCATTACAGAATTAATACTAACCTGCTTTTAGTACAAAATTGAAAATTAAATTACCTAGTAATAAAGTAAAAAGATTATTAGAATATAAGATCAATTATTATCAATTTTTATCAATTATTTATTCGTGAAATTTTGGGTCATGTATATCCGATATCCCTTTCCCCCCTCTAAAAAAGACCAAGTCCTAATTACGCCACGGTCGTCCACCCCCCCCCCCTATGAGTTTTTTTTAACTAAACGCTTTGATGTTTATAAATTTATAAGCGTGACAAAATGTGTATTCGTGTAAACCACATAGTACAGAATTATACGTTTTGTTTAGAAAAATGTGTAAAATTTGGTAGGACGTGATAGTTTAACGTTCCCGTCATTAAAAATAAAGTGTCCTTAAATTATACTTATGAGCTATGATACTAATTCGCTTACCCTTAAACAGTCTTCAGAACATCCACTATACTAACAATAGACTATACATTTTTTTTTTATAATATTATTTAATTATACTATTTTGATTTATTAATCTACATTAATTTATTATGTAGACTTCATTAACGATTAGAACCAAAATTAGATTATGTATACGTATATAATATATGAATATGTCAATGATTATTAGTATAATTATAATATATTTTTATGGTGTTAAAATTGAAATAATTTTTAAATAATAATAAATAAAAAATTATAATAATAGCCTCTCTCAACATATTTATATAAGTGTTCTGAATCCGCGTCTGCGGGCTATTTTAATGAGTTTAGGTTTTAGTTTGACACGGGGGCGTCCAAAAGGGAGGGGCGAAGGGTACAATGATCCTCCCCATAAAAATGTTTAAAATATAAAAACGGTTACGTTTTGTCTAAAAAGCTATGATTAAAATAATGCTTACTTTGCTAATTATTTTATAATTCATGCATTATAATAATTTTGCTTTCACTTAATTACTTGCTACTTTTATCTAAACAACAAAGTGTTTAAAAGTTAATTTGGAGTCAAATGGGACAAAATAGATTAACATGACTGGGCGACTGACATTAGTTTCTGTGCAATATACACCGAATTCAAATTTATATATAATTAAATAATAATAATATTAGATACCTATTGATTGTTTTGCAAAAAATAAGCGTAAAACAGTTTTTATTATATTATAATAATACACATATATTATGACTTTGAATTATAATTCGTACCCAAAATTTCTTGATTTCTACAATTTTAAACACAAAAGTTTACTGGTTTTTGATTTGTGCACGTAATTTTATTGAGTTGAAATATTTTGCCCCCTTCCTATTAGGTACTAGCCTAATAGAAACGTCTATGGTCTAGCATTAGTTTAATTTTTACAAATTTCATATTTCTTTCACAATTTCCCATATTACTTCTGTTCTCTCGGAATGCATCCGACAGCATTTCATTACGATATAATGGATATTATTCAAGTTTTGATATCGATATATAACCTAACCTAACCTTTATTGCGTAACATTTAGCGTCATTAAAAGAATTTTAATTCGGTGTATTGTGCGTAATACGTTTACTACCGCAACTAATCCAACTACTATAACATACAATAAATATATATATAGACAGGTACTGTATTTATAATAATATACCAAACCAACCACATTTTGCAATAATAAACCTATTATATCATTTTGTTCTCATTAGCATAATTAACGTTGTAGATTATATAAATATTTACTATTTTTTTTTTTTCAATATGAACGAATGAATACCGAATACAATATAATGCAAATCTATATTGTGTGTGTGTTTATTATAATATTATCTCATTTATGTGTGTACAAGTACCTATAATATTCACTATTCAGTGATTTGTATTTATAGCTAGTATAAGTAATAGGTATAGTAGGTACTTACAGATTTACGGTGCAAACTACAGTATACAAACCCTTGAAAATTCAAGGTTTAACCATTTTGGTTCCGACTTTCTAGTTACCAGTTATACCACAGTCCTCAACGTAGGTTTTCATAACATGCAGATTTCAATATATCGAAATTATTTCATCGACGATTTTGTGGTTTTCTTTTTAACAATACGTCTCTTTGAAAAACTGATCTATCTAGCTATCCTTATATTATAGTATTCTTAGTGATTAAACCACATTTCCGTCAGTCACGTATTTGTGTTAAAATAAGTTTAAATTGTTGTCGATATCATTACATATCCAATCATTACAATCTAGGCCCGGTTTTAAATGCTCTAAATTTGTTTTAATAAAAGTTCTTAAATATGCATTTTAAATTTTTAACCACAGCAATGCCCTTTAAAATTCAATATTTATTTAAAAAATGTGTAGTCTTACAAAATATGTAAGTACTTATGTATTTTATAATTTTACGACAAGAAAAAATAATAATTAGAAAATTATTAAAAACGATTTACAATTGGTACAAATTAAAATTACTCAAAACCAATCATTTGAAAATATTTCTTAAAGTAATAGTTTGAAATACATAGTTAAACAATAAAATCTCGTATTATGCATAAATATGTAGATACTAAAAATTAATAAATCGACTTGAAATATTTGAAAAAATGCTTTAAAAATGAAATAACATAGAAATATGCAGAAAAATGGAAAATAAAAGTTTCCTTTTTAAAGAATATTGGTAACATGAATCAAATTATGTAGGCACTTAGAACGCATTGTTTCAGAGTATTGAGATAGAAAAAAAAAATGCAATTTTCACTAAAATCTTGGCGCCATTATATCACATATTATGCATAATAGCAGCAGGTATGTATAATATCAACGTGGATATTTCAAATATTTGAAACCTATATTACCTATTATATATAAAAAATACCAACCAAGAATGCAAGGTCAAAACGCATTATGTAAACAAATTAGAAAAATGTTTATATTTTGATGAAATTTATGCGAGGTATTGCGAAAAAATCAATTATTTTCTAACGCGAGTACAAGTCACCAACAATACTATCGATGCAATGGTGTTCTCGGGAATTTATAATGGAGGAGGATAATTTTTTTTTCCGAAAAATGATCTGTTATTGCACAAATTTATAGCAAATGATTATAAAACAAAATCTGTAATAAAAACAAAACAATTATCGTTAATATTAAGAAAATAAACATTAAAAAAAATAATAATAATGGCCAAGAGAGGTATCCTTCCATATCCTCCACCGCCGGGACAACGACCACGCAACGATGGACGATCGTCGCTGAAGATCTCTCATTTTTTAAAGATTTTTTTTTTTCTCTCGATTATTGTTAATCAACTATTATATTATTATTATGTATTTATGTGTATAAAACGGGTGAAAAATCAAACGGGTGAACAGCAGCACGCTATTCGATCAAAATATGGGCGTCTGTAAGTCCACGCGACTGGTACCGCGGTGGCGGCGCGGAGACTGCCGTCCTTGGAACGTCAGTGGCGGCGTTATATGATAAAAGAGCGTGTACACACATACACGCGAGACGCGATCACTGCGTCGCGGTGGGCCGGTACGGTAGGGTGGGAACGAAGCGAAGCGGTAGTGGCGGCGGTAGTCTGAGTGTGCCGGCGGCGTCAGATATTGCATGGCGTCGTCGTCGTCGTCGGACTTTGGACGAGATATGCGGAAAGAAGCTTTCGTCGCGACTTCGGGGCCCTCACTCCGCCCCTTGTCGCCTCACCGTCCCATCCGCGCCCGGCAACGTCGACAACAGCCACAGGCGTCAACCGTCTGCGTTTAAATACCATACAGTGCGTATATATATATACAGCGTGCGGTATATTATGTGACGCACGGCGGCAGTTGCAGAGGAAATTGATTGTTCGACGGCAGCCAAAAGCGAACAGTGAACGGAAGGGAAATACAAATAAATCGCCACGGGCCGGTTTGGTTGGGGGGAGGTGGGGATGGGGAGAAGGAAGGAAAATAAAAGAGGGTGTAAGAGAGGTGTAAATCATCGTGTAATATTATACAACATAAACAATTATATTATATATGCGTATGATCCGGTTGGATGCGGTTTGTCCAGGTGACTGACGCGCGGACGCGAATCGGACCGGACGAGGCCGAGCCTCCTCACAGGGCTGAGCCTCCTCATAGGGCCGGGGGTTGGGTAAATTTGATCCACCGCGATATCAACATTTACCGGACCCATCTTCTATACTTTTATCTTTTAAACGTACCTATACGTTATATTAATTGCAAAAAGTATTACAAAACATAAAGATCAGATATATATATATATATATATTTAAATTATATTGTAGTTATAATAATAATATTAATAAAAAATTGTATACAATATTTATTTAATTTTAAATACATTAACATAACGCAATGATCCAGATAGAGACGGAGCCTCTAGGCCAACTTAAAGAGGCCCCTTTACCGGAACTTTGCCCCGGCTGCTCCGGCGGTTTTTGCGGTACTGCTACTATTTTAAAAATTCCATGTTGGAACCCTTTTGCACATGACTTTCGATTTCGGACTTAACTATATAATATGTTATATTATTGTAATAATATAACTATAGTTTATAATATAATTTCTAACTCTGTATTCAATTTTTTTCTTTGACTATACGATAGATATAAAAGTATATTAAGTACATAATATATAACACTTGTGTGATTGAGTAGGTTTAAATCATTTCAGAGCCTAATTTAGACTTTTGAATTAATAACACGTGGCGCCTTCTAATAATTCTCAATCCATCATACCATATTACCATTGATTTTATAACATACAACATATGTTATAAAATCAATGATATTACCCACAAGTAGTGATCTATATATATATATATATATAGAAACGATCCTCGCAAGAGGTTAACACCCAAATTAATTATTGTAAGACATTTTTTTTTTTTAATTTTAATTGTAAAACTAATTTATTAAAATCGTATATAAAACAAACCAAGTTTATACTAAATAACACCTATATAAATTATTACATTTATATAAAAATAGTATACCACTAGTGACCGGATAGCGGCGTGAGATAATAAAACAAAATTTATATAATTTTTTTGTAGACTGCAGCAATACGTATAATCAATTTGACAATAACAATTGTAATACTAATAAAATTAAAACCCATAAAAACCACTGTACATATTTTTTAAAATATATTATAAATGTAAATATATATTTTGATCAAATATGTTTTATAAATACCGTGACTCGGGTTAAGGATAATATTAACTTATAAGGCATATATTATACATTTACTTATTATGCCTATAACGGGAAGTATGCCTTTTATACAAATAGATAATTGTCTACAAAAGACGTTTTAAACGTAGTCGTGCTTCGATCAAAAAAAAAAATAATAATAAAAATATAATAATTTCTACGAGTGCTGTTTTACGGCGGAACATAACGATTTACGAATGTCAAGGTCAGCCTCGTTCACGGGCAAAACAATGTACTCCTATATACATTATACAGTCGGTGCTGCACATAAAGGTCACATATTATGAAGTCGTTTAGCAACCTACAAAGAGTAGAAATCTATAGAAACTCTCAAACAGTTTCTCATTTGCACATTAATACATTTAATAATTATTATTTAACATCATTAAAATGATAAAATTTTGTATTGAGTACATTATATGCATGTGTTCATACTATTCTGTAGTTACATATTATTTATATTATGATTTGTACAGTTGTGTTTATAGGCGCAATTTGGGTTTTATATTTAAGGGGAGAGACTAAAATTATATTTCAACAGATCTGTGAGAAGTATACCCTTCCACATTTTATGTAGGTATAATTGTTTTTTTTTTTTTTTTTGGGAGGGGAGGGAATCTACAGAATATTTAAGGACCTAAGTATTATCAATTCCCCTCCCCCTCCATTTTATCCTATGGTTTGATTAGGATGTCTAGATAATTTAAAATTTATACAAATATGACTTAAAAAATTTTAAATCTCATAAAAAGGAAACGCAGTTTTTCATTGCGTGCGGATTGCAATACCTGTATAGTACATAATATAGTATAGGTAGATGACAAAATATCCCAGAAATGATACTCCTATACTAAAGTATATCAACATAATTATATACAATGGGTCAGTTGTCACTTTGTCAGTATCACAAAATTACACAAATCACATTTTATTCTATATCGTCCGATGTCAGTGACTTTTTTATTACTCCATTATTTTTATCTGCGACTTTACACGTGAAAACCATCATGATACCTACGTAATTGTACGTCATCAATTCAATGTTGTACGTTTTTAACGATACTCACACGGTAACGGGACAAAGTAATAACTGATAAGATTCACACATTTAAAATAAAATACAATGCTATTTACTTTGTTTTGCACTTTGCGGTGCAGTATCTCGGAAACGAAATAAAATTGGAAAAAAGCAACCATCGGTTTTATAATATTCTACCTAATACCCGAATGGCGCAATTGAATAATGTGACTTTTATAGCTGGAAATTGTTTATTTATTCCAATTGTTTTTGTTCGACTCGGACTTGGAACTATATCGGAGTATCATCGTAACAGACTGTAATATATTTCAACGTCGTCCGCGAACGACTATGTTCAGTAATAATTTACGAATATTCTGATAATTTTATTCTTTATTATTCCCCCTCGAACGGCCAATAACCCTGACGGCACCTTCTGGCTTCTATTACACATTTATACTGTCTACGTATATCTACATAACCCCTTTTTAGAGCGATAAACCCGACATCGTAGCTACGGTGTTTTACACGTATAACATTATTTTTATATTGTTATTGTTATCGTGTTTACCGAAATAAATAAATAATATATATATATATATATACATATATATACAACATATATACAAATACTGAAATAAAACCGACCGTCCTGTTTTTACCATCGCCGCGATTTTGTTTACCAATTCGACATATTTTCTTCTCTGCGGACCAGAATAAACAACTCGCGGCGAGCGGTATTTATTTTGTTACGATTGTAAATACACACACCAACTATTTGCACAATATTATTTGTAGCCGAGATGACGGATTTCTCGCCGGGAAAAAGTGATATTGGCAGTCGGCACAGTGTCCTATATTATAAAGTACGAGTTTATGTTTATTCGTAATAAAAATATGGAGACCAATCAAAATTTATTGCTTTAAAATACGCACTTCAGTATATTTGTCAGTAATTCCAAATAAATATCAATTATGATAATAACACTGATCAAATACCCTCCAAACGTTTTGGAAAAGTTTCGATGTTTAGCGATACTGTGCGAAAGTTTATTGAACAATGAAAAATATTTATAGAATTTGATTTGGAAGAAAATAATAAAAATGGATTCTACGCATTATGATCATCTGCCCATCCATGAATCACTGATTTTGACCCATCAATTGTTTTCGGTTCCCCATGGAAGTTAGATACAAAAAAAAATGGCTATGTGTTCACGAAATTTCGATTGTTGTATAAAGTTTACGACCGCAGTTGTATTATTTATCATAGTAAATTTTTTTAAATTATATGTTCTTATAAACTTAACCGTTTCTCACAAGAATTAATTCTATGTGCGGTATGCTACGTAACCATCGTATCCATCGAAGACGAGAATAAAACGACACTGCAGTGGACAGTAGATTCCGTTTATTATAATCATGTATTTGCATCATCATAACAATATTATTCTTTATCACATTCTACATACATAATTTGTGCTTATATATATCAAATAATTCGAACAAACGGAAAAATAAATATTAATCCTGATTCTGTGATTACAAAAAACGGAATCCACCATTATTTCATTAATATATAACACGAATATTACGTTCAGGCGAGTAGATTCCCCCAGACTACTTTTCAGTGCATATTATATTTTTTATAGTATTTTAATTTTATAGTTCCTCGTTAACGTAATTAGAGCAAAACTTTGGGATGGAGTTTAATTTTTTAATTTTATTCTAGTTTATATTTGGTATTAATAATATACAATTGGGCAGCAAACATTACAAGTGAAGATCGGATGGGGTATCAGTAAAAAGCTAACCTTCTCTAAAAATTATTCAAAACCCAACGAATTTATTTTAAAAAAAGAGTCAATATTAAAAACACTTATTAATTATTAGTTATTACAAAACTTTATTTGCTCAAATAATCCCACAAAAAATTCAATATATTCAATTTCGCCTAACATTATTCATATCCTATTCATATTTTAGGACTGATCGCAAATTACATTGCAGTCGGCGGAGCAAAACTGGTTGGATGAACTAAGTCCACCTAGGTTTTATTGTAAAGACTTTTTTCCAATTACAGTATTATTATATACTTGCAGTTAATGTTAAAATAACCCGTTACTGTCTCTACTTCAAACTTGGGAAAAATGCATATGAAAAAACAAGATTAGTATCTTCTTCTTCTTTATCTTCTATCTCATCTTATACTCCAAATTATAGATAGTTTCGATCACCATCATCTTAAACCTCCATAGATTTCGATATCCATCTATCCATATTTCCTTCGATCTTCCTCTTTATCTCGTTATTCCTTTTATATTTATCTCCAAAACAACTCTTACTGTCTTACTGCCTACGAATCATCTTTTCTCATAATATGTCCAAATCTATGTCTTCTCATTTTCTCCAAAACACTATTGATACTACTGTTACAGTTCAACTTGTGTATTTACTGCTTATTCTATATGCTTTCTATATAATCACTCCGCACATCTATCATAGCATATTTTCATCTCGTTAACTGCACTCATCTCTTCCATTCCATTTTCTCATTCACTGATCTAATATTGCAATATACTATTGTCCCATTTTCTCTAGATACCTTTCAATCGTATCGGCATCCTCTTGTCACACAAAACACCCACACTTTGTGTTATACTTTTCAAGTGTAAAATCCGCATATTTTCATGCATCGTGCTGCACCTCAGAACAAAGAGAATGATATCGAAGAACCTCAAGATATAATTGTATCACACTGTGATTCGTCCGGTGATAATGTATGAATGTGAATTTTTTTTAAAAAAAACTGTTGATTTTCGAAAGGAAAATATTAAGGAGAATCTTTGGGCCGTGTATAAATGAAACCACGGAAGAATGGAGGATTCGAAAGAACAAAGAACTCAAGCAGCTGTACCTATGCATGAAAGAAAGTTTAATTTGGTACTCCACAAGGAAAGAGATCTTTGAGGCGTCTTCAGCTAAGATGGGTCGACAAGGTCAGAAAAGATGCACAGGAAATGGTGCCAAATGATGATTGGCATGATTTGGCGATGGATAAGGGAAAGTGGCATGAATTATGTTTGAATGAATGATCTTAATGGCCGTGTGCAAAGAAGAAGAAGAAGAAGAAGAATTACTGCTCCTACAATATTACACGCATTATGTCTTTTTTTAAGTTTATTAAGTTGTAGCGGACTGTAAAGGACTGTCTTCGCATCTAATATACTCTCCTACCTGTATATTTATAACATTGATAACCCGTTAGGTCTTTTTAAAATTTTTTTCACTGAATCGTACCATCTACGCCGAATCCTTTCTTATGGTTCCGTGACTTTCTTAATAAGTGAGCCATATGCTCGTCAGACGTTGCAACGTCTCTTTCTGGCGAAGTAATGTCACGCATTTGTATTATAATTGTGTGTGTGTGTTTCCCGTTGGAGAAAAAATTTAAAATCATTATTATTATCGTTTTTAATATATTATTTATTATTGCGTTATGATCGTCGCCGCGTGTTTCAGCCGTGGCGCCCCCGTCGAGTCAACCGAACCGTTAACTATTTTTAATATCGTCCTGCACCCTACACACCGACAACGTTCCAAATATATATATATATATATATTATATATATTATGTACAGCACACACGTATTATAATATCTCGAGGGGAATACCCACACACAAACGTATAATGGAAATATTGGCGACAGAATGATGTTGGCGTCGCCTGCCGCCGGTGCGGCTAGCCTGGACGTCTTCGTGCGGACGGCGGCACTGGCGCGCGGGCTCCGGCCGGCTGGGCGCGCGCGCTAGCTTGTGTGCGTGCCGGCGCGTCTGTGTATTGGTGTGGAGCCTTTCGCCTTGGCGTCCGACGTCTTTCAAGTCTGCCCGCACATGGCACCCGAGACTGCACAACCGGACAACAGCAACAACAACAGCAACAACAACAACAACAACAACAACAACAACGACAGCGACAACAGCAACAACAAAAACACACA